>JAOYSI010013435.1:26321-39270 GCA_025775065.1 Hiodon alosoides | reverse complement strand
GATCTAATCACTACACTTCTGAGGATCTAATCACTACACTTCTGAGGATCTAAGCACTATACTTCTGAGGATCTAATCACTACACTTCTGAGGATCCTTTCACTACACTTCTGAGGATCTAATCATTACACTTCTGAGGATCTCTTCACTACACTTCTGAGGATCTCTTCACTACACTTATCTTGTCAGGATCTTGTCAGTTTTAATTTCCATTGTCATTTCAGCTCTATGTAATTTGTAATGCATGCAATGCATTAGTAATTGAATGCATTGCTATAAATGTATACTATAATTGCATCTGTGGCCCTGAATTTCATTACTGCATGTTGGACATTGCCCATTAACACTTAAAGTAGAAGTGTGTTCTCTTTATATTTTCTCAATAACAGAAAATCTGAAAAGCTCACCAGATGTTGTCGTTTCACTGAAGCACTTTCAGATTTCCCAAAAGACTTCCGTAAGTGTTTCCCAACTGTGTAGAATGGAGATCATGAGAGAGCCATGAAGCGGAAAACACCACAATCCACACAAAAACACCTGGCCTAACGTTTTTATGTCAAGGCCCAAACTCTGCATAGGGAAATAACAGCAGCACGATCCTCTATTTCCTCAGTGCCATGTACAGTACCGTCCACATGCGCACGCCTGTCGAATTATTCCAGTCCCACCTGGCCAAATAGTCCCTCACTTAAATAACCACAGGCTTGCGGCTCCAGGGTTCACCCTGGGTTATTTCCAAGGGCTGCATCAATATTCACCTTCGAAATGACTATGTAGGGGTACTTGTTTCCCTCCGCCTGTGACCCAGTGCGATGGCAACCATTGTGCCCCCTCTCTTTCTCACTGCTCCTGACAGGGGGTTGGGTGGAGAGCACCAGAGCTCCGACTCCATCCAGGGTCCCCGCCTAGCGGCTCTCTCCAACTGCATGAAAGCCACTTCAGCCTGCATCAAAATAAACAGCAGTGACTAAATTACGTCTATTTTAGTCCTGGGATCATTCACAATTTATTTATTTATATGTCTGTGTTAGAGGAACCAAAGGGACCTCAACTGGTGTTTTTACAAAATGTTCTATTCTTTAAAAGTAATTTCTTTAAGGAGATCAGGAGAGGAGAGAAAGAAAGAACGAAGGAAAGAAAGAAGGGGTAGGTGACTCACAAAAGCCTCTCTAAGTGACCAGAGAAAATGCATCCATTCCAGGCCATTGTTCATGTATAAATGTAACAGATAAAACAAAGATGTTGGTGATCATCATTTTGCTAATGCTTCAAAGTTTCTTCCAATATCAAGCCTCTAGGTGATGGTTGATTTGCAGGTGCTTTGTAGACCGGTGGGCAGCCAGATATTCTGATCCAAAAACTCTGACTGACCACAGTACTGGTAGCCTCTGGGATAGCTCCACTCTGCTCCTTCTCAAACAGCAAATAATGGGATGCTGAAAGTTTAAAAGAAACCTGTTTTTTCTGTGTTTGGTGGGCAGCGGGCACTGGTCAAATAGATTCAATTTTGTATCTGTTATTATTTATTACATATTAATAGCAGTGCATCTATTTATTTTACTTGGGGAAATCAGGCGTAGCGTTGTATTTTCTCCTCACATCTGCAAAGCTTGTCTATTTCTGGCCCAGTTACCACAAACTGAGATCTATTTATTTTTGTCGGTGACCTGGCAAGCACAACCAGGGTCTATTTTTCTTTGTCGGTGACCTGGCAAGCACAACCGACACATCTTCTTCCTTTGTCATGCTGCCCCCAGCAGAAGAACTTCGACCGATGCACAAGGCATGAGGAGTCAGGGATGAAAGGTAGTCAGCGTCTCACTCAGCTTGGAAGATGATAGCTGTTTGTATCCATGCAAAGTGACAGTGCAAACATCCCCGAAGTTGATCCCCAAAGAGTAATCACTTTATGCACTATGAGGACATGCTAAATCTTTATAATCAGCTAGATACACAGTATTTCAATAACTGTAATTTGATTTTAAAAACTGAAGTGCATGTCTACGGCAGGAATTGCATAAAAGTGTATGTTTTTGTGGTGCAAAAATAAAGATGTACATAATAAAATAATGTTCAAACACTGCAACTCTTTCTTTGCAGGTGAAAAAATGAATGCACGAGAATTGTTTTCTTAACTCTTTGTGTCACGTTCTTAAATTTCTTGGATTGCAATGTTTAGATTGTTTGTGCAGAGTTGGATTAAAATAAAATCAGGGAGAAATAATTCTGAAAATTGTGTTAACAGAGAGAACCAATTATCATCATGATTCCCATGGTTCTGTACAGAGATGATTTCATTTCTTATTTATTTCTCTGAAAATAATAATAATTATTAAATAATAAATCAATTAGTCACAAGCCCATCATATTGCAGCTTGGAGGTTAACAATAATAAGGGTGGATATCAGGGAAAGATTTAATTCTGTTGGTACATGTCCATTATATATCCATCTAAAAAAAGATTTTAAAACAAATAATTGCCCTTTCTTGCCATTAGACAACTTCAAGTTTTTTGGTTTACACAAACACCTCGATCACCTAGCAACCTACAGCAAGGCCGGGCCCTGAAATGGAAAATTATCCCTATGCAAGAACCAGGCAAGCTTCTGTGTTTGAACACTTCAAAACGATCTGTTATTTTCGTCTGTCCATTCACGAGGCCCGACGTTGCATTGGCCTAGCACTGAAACCGCTTTGTCTGCATGTGGGTTTTTTACCAATGGGTGATAAAAACAAACCAGAGAAAAGTCCACCAGAAGCGATATTGTGTATGCACTTACTTATTAAAAGACATAACAAGGGGACAAGAACGCAGACTTTGGGCATGGAGTGATGACGTTGCGACACCACTTAAGTCTATTGTCTGCTGTCTGTAATTAAACACATGCCCTGGGTGGCTGTGGGTTAAACATCAGCCGCCCTCCAGCTGCCTCAGACTTTAACTGCTAATGCTAACTAATGCCATCTTTCACCAACACCTCCACAAAACCATACTGTAATGTCAGTCCCCTTTCAATGAGGGCTTGGGTCTTGAAACTTGTATTAACATATTTCTCAGTCACTTATATGAAAGATATTAAACATCGAGAGTGTATCTTTTATGCTATTATTTTAATAACAGTGTAGTATTGTTTTCATATGCTTTATGTCATTGTCAAGTTTTGCCTTTGCAGTAACATTCAGTTGTGCATTTGTGCGGAATACATGTCATTGTGTTCATCACACCATATGTTGTTAATTGCAACTTTTTGCCACAGTGTAGTTTTTGTCCTGGGAAACTACCTAAGAATGGAATGATGATGGAGCTTCCTGACCAGAAACAATCACCAGTCAGTCATGCACTGCCGAGAATAAAGCCCTTCTCAATGCAACTGGCAGAGGCCGTTCATCAGTAGTCGACAGGTTATTCTTTGTAAAATGTACTATCCATTGAATCACCTTCCCACAAAGCACCCTCCACTCACTTTGAGCTGACTCTGTGGGAAGCACAGGTCTTGTTGTTGATACAAATTTACATCAAGCTGTTTTCTGTCAGTCCAGAATACCAGTTTGTTTCCTTAGTTTTTTTTTTTTTAAGTGGACCTATCTGGCAATCTTCCTTTTTAACATTATATTTTTGTGTTTTGTGTTGACATTGTGCTGTACAAACATTTGTGGTGACAGTATTGTTAAGGAAAATATATCTGATAAACTTTGACCAATTCAGTGAAATGACAGACGACATGCCTCTTGCTGAGATTACCATCTATTTGTAAAAGAGAGCGGCGAAGGCAGGGCCATGTGCTTGCAGAATGCTGAATGTGATTTGGTGCACTGTCCCCTCCGGAAAATAAATTTATTTGGTTAGCCAAAATAGTCAATGGAATAAGAACTGATAACACGGAAATGAACCAGTCACTTGACCTAAAGACATGTCATCTTTTTAATAAGGTGACTCTGCTGAAGTAACTCTATGCAAAAATGCAACACTCTCTGGAGCCTTGTCTGGAAACCATTTGAGAGACACACAGTGCAAATGGTAATTATATATCTGTGCATTAACATTAATGTACAGGGCGGGGGAAAAAACTTTTGGCTATAAAACAAACACTGGTAGGGTAGCTATGACAATTGGTGTGATGATAACCCTTTCTCAATGGCAATGTCACCTGTTAAAATAGAAATTTGACATGTGACACTGGGGCTGCGACCAAATCTGAACTTTGTCCGGGCGAATCGCACTTCATAAAACTGTATGTAAATAACCTTTTATTTTTATCTGTAGAAAAACTGAGATACTTACCACAAAAAAAAAGAAGAAAAAAAAGATTAAATTAAATAAGTTTTTGATTTGGTCCCAGCCTGAGACTGCAGGCTATTTGTTTGCTGAATTTGCTTTCTGTTGTACAGAAGTCAATGGTAATGACGTTGTATCATATGATAGTTTAAAAACCTGACAGACACATTTTTTTATCCAATTAAACTGTTAAATGCAGACATTGAAAATGTCACAGAGTTGCCTCGATTGTCTAATAAGCTGAGTCAGAGTTTGAGTGCAAGCAAATTAGATCAAAAAGGAAATCGTCTATATTAGTTCTTTGACGAAGCTAGTCTTGAAAAAAACTGTTGTAGAAACAGATACAAAGATGTACCCTAAAATGTTCAAACACATGAAAATGAAATATGATTGTAATGTAGAACGCACGTGTGGAAAAAAAAAAATCTGTAAATTAGGTAATGGTTATTGACAGTTTTTCTAGACAGTTGATATGCAATTGAGATTTGCAAATTCAATACAAATATTAATGACGCAATGTGTGTGCTCTTTCTGCAACATTTATGCTGAAGAACTGTATCGTGGTCATCCAGTGAATGCCATGCTATTTCCAGGATGCTCAATGGCTACAAGGCTTCAGCCGAGTGGTTGATCCTCGTAATTAAGCTCGTGCTTATAACAAACATTACAACTTGTGCGAAACAAACAAAAACGTTTCTTTTACTGATATAGTTTTGAATTAAGTTCGAATCCCAAACCTAACCTTCTCCGCGAGAAATTGGGATTATTTTTTTTTAAACGCTTGTGCGAGATGGGCTTGCGTATGAAACCAGCGTATTCACTAAAGCACCCTTCCTTGGAATGTAAATGGAATAAAAGAACATTCTGTATTTGTGTTTATTTATCTTATTTGGTTTAAGATTGTCAGTGGTTGTCAGGGGAGAGAATGATTTGTGTTCATCTTTCTGAATAAAATTATTTTAACCCACGCTCTGCTTCTTGGCTAACATCTATCAAAATTTTGGTTGCTAAGAGACAGTTGGTAACAATTTGCCAACGGGGGCATGGATTAGCCTGCGTGTTTAGGAGAGCGCCTTCAGTACGTATCTAGAGAATTTAATTTTACTGGGAAATGTTGGGATTAGTGAAACAATGCATGCGTTTGTCTAACCATGATATAATTTCACTAAAACTCATTGAAGGCGCGGTAACATATTATTTAACACACGTCACATAAGCACAACCACTGAATTACATTTGCTAAATATCGTCTGGGTGAGTGACGTTATCCAATGACTGTATTAAAGTAATAACAAGTATTCCTTGTACAACATTTGCTGTCACGTTTCTGTTAAGAGAATTAATGTTATCATTACCCTTAAGTTGAGTTCAATAACAGATATTTCCATAAAATTAAGTCCCCCTAGATTCAGTTAGCCTTTGGCAAAGTGGGTTAATGTGTTTAAACATAATTTCACAGGGCATCTCAAGAGTTCATTAGCTTTCTATTTAAACGGATAAAATCAAGCTAAATATCACATTTTCTAATATCACATTTTCTACTGGGAACTTGTTACGAAGTACCTGTTCACTTTTGGTTGCGATATGAAATGCCATTCAAGCGAATGCAGGCTCTGTAACAGTTTGCAATTTGATTGCGTTGTCTTTGAAAATTCTTCTTTATTTATAGCTCTAGCTTTTTTAATTCATTGAAATAACGGTTATTTGTTTCCTGTCTTTTAGAGGAAAAGCTACTCGCGCTACGCAGCGCAAACACGCGGGAGCTGTCCAGTGAGTGGGGTTCTGAAACCACCCCTCTGAACCGAGCGGTGAAAAAATACTTAACAACGGCTTTTATTTATTTATTTATTTATTTATTAGGATCCCCATTATAGCTGGTGCTCATGCAGTAAACAGGATGTGTCAGTGTGTCTTTACACGTCTCCCCATCTTTGCATTATTCGGAAACCAGTTGTGATGTGTTGTCATTTAAATATACATGTAAATGGGGTTACTAAAGTTAAAATGATTAACAAAAGCATTTTACTCATCTCGACACCAATATTTAACATTAAATAACAATTTTCTGTTATAATTAACGGTCCAAGCAGATATCGGACAGTTGTGGACTAAACTTTAAACTAATAAATTACATTGTTTTTCTTGTATGATTGAGGGTGTGCCCTGTGATATCCTGGTAATTGAGTGATAAACAGCATCGGCGAAGTGACAAAAGTTAAAAGACGTTTAGCACAGCCTGGTTATATGCACAGACGTGCTGCAGGTTTGATCGAAGCTTCGGAAGGAGAGGGAGCGGCAGGGGCTGCCGTGTGATTGGTTAAATGTATATGACATCACTATGCTGCCTTGGTGCCCGTAAACTGTTAAAAAAATCATATCCTTACCGACGACAGGCAAATCTGGCTGAGTCTAAACTATCTTCTTCTTAGACGAAGTTGGTTCTTCCGCTTGAGGCGTTTTGGTAACCAAGTTTTGGTGACCAAAGTGTGGAATGTCGATCCCTTTAACAATCCATTAACACTGTTGTTACGCGTTATCAATCGAAAATGCATTGTATATTACAAAAAAACACGGAGAAAGATAACATCCAATTTCACACCCTCGATGGGTAATATATTAGAGTAGGATTTCGAAACGGATTTTTTCTTGGTTAAGCATCAGGAAAACCATGCAATATGAGTGGCGGTAACATCACAGGAGCTGATGGGCTCGCGCCCTGGAACTTCAACGGTGAGTAACTTAAATACTTAAATATCTCATCCCTAAATATGTAAGATGCATGCTGCATTTAAAAAAGCCTTGCTCCTGTACAGAAACGTTTTTTGGACTTGAAAAAATAACAAATAAGTAATATTTTTGACTAACCGTCAATCATTGACAAAGGAATCATGAAAACGGGATTAAACTGATTCTATAACAAAAAGTAAACACAAATAAGCATCATGTTTTACACTATTGAACCCAATAATGTACGGGTTTATGTACCTAGATAATGCAAAAGGAGACATGTGCTCAAGCTACCCATGTCCTAAATCTGAAACTCCTGTATTTTGATAAGGGGTATTGGATGAGCCAGGAATGCAATGAAGAATGAAGATGTTTGGAAAGCCAGATCTGACATTACAAATCACAATAAATGTATGTCATACAATAAAGGGAAACTTCAAAGGAAATTGTGTTAGTACATCTGGGAGTTTCCAACATCCCCTAACTGCCATTGCAGGACCAGGGAAAATATTATCAGATTACCATTAATGTCTGCGTAATAAGCCGATTTCACAGCCTCTTGCTTTTCGACAGGGATGTTTTTCACACGTAATTATTTTCTCGTTAGATTGTGTTGATTTCCAGAACCTAGTCCCATTTAATTTACTGTTGTTACGAAGGGCTGTTGTATAGAGCTAAACGAAATTGCGTAGTTTTCTATATAATATACTATGTATCAATTTGAGTAGCATTTATTGGTGAACGTTTTAACGATCGCTTTTGAAGTAACTGCTTAACCGGTATATAAACCGTTATTTGTACTTTAAGAACTTCAAAACATTCGCTTTAGTACTGGTAACATTTAGTAACTTTTTCGCATATTGGCTACTTCATTGATTGATTTTTAGGTCATTATTGCATTGTGTTCTTGCGAACTGCTCAACAGACGGCGTCTTGACGCGCGACATTTGAGGCATCTAGAATTTTAGAACTTGACAGCAAAGTCTTAAAAGTATTAGTAATACCTTTCACAGAGTCGATTATAACAGGGTGAATTACATTTGCTTTGCAACGTTCTAGGAAATTCAATAAGAAATGCATGTAATTAACGTATACATCACAAAATGCAGACTATTTTAATGGGAGAAAATGCAAGGGAGGGGTTGAAATACTTTTGTAACTTTTATTTATTAATTAGTCATTTATTAAGAAATTACGGTTGCTGATATGCATTTTATAATTTTTTAGTGGTGGACAACCCATTTGTTTTTGTAAGTATATATAATTATCTTATTTTTTAAAGAATAAATGTAATTTAATTTTGCCTGTGACGATCAATATTTTTATAACAAAATAACACAAATATACACAGTACTCAACGTGAACACCTTTCTTCTTAAATCAAAACCATTGCGAGCTGACGATGCGCATCAAAAAGATGGTTAACCTGCCCTTTCACTATCGCAAAACTTCTGGCATCACTAAAAACAATAGCGGTGTCTATTTTGCCCGATTTACTTTTTATTGGTAAAATTAGCATCAGGATTTAGTTACGTTCCAACAGGCATAATATTATTGTAAGTTATTTTCTTCCGACAAACCGCTCATTTCCAAGCACCATCTCCTAAACTCTGCAAACTCTATAATTTACTGTTTTTTTTAAATCAAATTTGATATCATGCCAGTAAAAAAATAAAATAATTTAAAACAAATTCACAGAACAATAACCTAATTATATCTTCTATGCCATAATAATTTTGTTGCTATGGTGCCGTGTATTTGACTTCTGCACAAGGATGGGCGATTTGTGTGATTGCATGACTCCGGGATCAACATGGAATGGATCAATTCTGTAAATCTTGTGAATTCCTCTGACTGATGAGCTGTCAGTCTTTTAGCCTCAGTGTTTTCTTCTGTCGAGGAAAACGGCTTTATTGACCAGCAGCCAGAGTTGTCCGTCGTGGCAAGCAAGCGATTATAGCAGACCCTCAATGGAAATGCACCATGAAATGGGGCATTTCTGCTCATGCTCAAACGCATCTGGGAAATCCATCACTTACCTCCTCTGGTACATGACAAGCTGTGATTCAGGTGTGCGATATTCAGACGCTCGCAACGATGCGAACATCCCTTTTGGCAATTGAGTATCATGCTGTTCGATCTGTTACACCCCACATGTGGACACAGATTCATTTAGTTTGAGGGAAGGAGAATACGATTTAGAGGACATCATTTCAGTTACTGGCAATGACTTTTGAGGCATATTGGGGAAGCATTGAAACTAGCCAGACAGCGCTGTTCATGACTCCTGCTTTAAACGGAAGACTCCAAGCCTCATTGAAATGCAAAGCTCTCCCTGCTGAGTGTGAACGTCCTCTGAAATTAACATTTTGACTGCTGGGATTTACATCTGCGCCACGACTCAAAACTGTACAAAATTAGGCACCCTGATCTAATTAAACGTAATTACAACCAGGACAGCTCTGGCTGGCTGTTCTCTTGCGTGGCTTAGTGTGATGTGGCTTCCCTGGGCACAGGGGGAGTGGCTCTCATGCCATACATCTCAAGAGCAAAAGAAGTGTCTGATGTCTGTCATTCAGACAGGCACTGCCCTGCTCGATTAATATGACCTGGCAAAAGCCAAACCACTGGACTCGGAGGGCTGAGTTGGGCTCTGCAGCAACAATCAAAATGAAAATCTACAGAAAAGCAGTCTTTTGTATCATGGCGCGGATCGTGTGTTACGCCGTGTCAGCAACGTGACTGAACAGCGATCAGCTATGACTGTGGCGGTTAATGTGCACGAATGTGAAATTCACAGCAAGTATTGCATATAGGGATGAGTTGTTCAGCAAATCCAATTTGGGAACGTGACACTTTTTGCCGAGCCTCCTGCAAAGTGGAGACATATCAAGATCTTAGAGGGTCAGACTGTGGTTGAAAAGCTCGGGGGCAGGTAGAGGTCTGTTCAGAAACCTGGATGTCTGTCAATACTGTGGGGATGTCTTCGTCTTTGAATGACTAACATTTATTCAAAGAGTCAATGAGGAATGTAAACCTACGAAGGAACAATTTTCTTTTGATAACATGCAAATTTACAACATTGTGGGGAGATCGTGAACAGCTGCTGTTAATAGAGGCACACACACATTTCAGATCTCTCATGGTGAGCTTAAGTAATGTAATTGTAATTGTAATGTAATTATCATGAAAAAGTGTTCGAGGCTCGTCCTTATGGAATTGATATATTGAAACTGTATTGAAACCGTACCTGCATCAAAGGGCCCTCCCAATTAGCTTGAGGTCCTCAGCTTTCTATCATATCATATCTTTCACTATTGATGTCTTCTTAAGGATCTTACCTGGCAACGCAATGCCAAAGGAATTTATAATGCTGATGCGAATCAGTGCTCAAGGAGGAGGGTCGGTTCAGGACATGGATTTATTTTTCATTTTAGACACAGGCAAGTCTCATCCTGCTCTGAGTGGTGCTTGGCTTCTTTAATGCTAATTGGATAAGCTACGACAAACCTGCACAGTGGAACTTGTCATACAGTATGTCAGATAAAACCAGGGGTGCATAAACACTGCTTAGGTTGCTCTTTGGAGAACGAGAGGATATCAAACAGAATGTTGATAAAGGAAATATATTAACAATTACTGTGATTGGTTCAAATGGGAAGGCAATCTAATTCCCAAGGATTTTATGATGATGGAATTATATTTTTTAGTTTAATTGTTGTGATCTAACCAGTAGGAACATTCAAAATGACTGTAAGTGACCTACGCATTGCGGCAAAAGGTATTTTCACCAGAGTGGTGTTGTGAAGGGCTCAGGCACTTTCGCCAGTAAAAAAAACCCCCACATGACTACAAATATAAACCTTAAAATGCACATGGCATTGTACCAATAGCTCATTTCAGTTATATATCAAA
This sequence comes from Hiodon alosoides, assembly GCA_025775065.1. Taxonomy (NCBI): domain Eukaryota; kingdom Metazoa; phylum Chordata; class Actinopteri; order Hiodontiformes; family Hiodontidae; genus Hiodon; species Hiodon alosoides. The sequence goes on along the minus strand of JAOYSI010013435.1, from coordinate 28,352 downwards.
TGAACTTCATTCAACTGGCATTTTTGAACTGCGCAAACAGAAGCACTTTTGGTAGGGTATAAAAAGTCACTCTCTGTAGCTTCAACATGCCCTTCTGTACTGATATTACAAACCCAAGGTGCATAATGTGTTTCAGTCATATTTCAATTAACAATTTAGTTATGCAATTCAGTGGAAGTGCATAATGCAGGGGATTGTGGGTATACCAAATGTTACCACTTTATAAAACGCAATTAGAAAGATGAATAAGAATCACTTCCCATCTGTGAAGAACTTCTCCCTCTCAGCTGAACCAAGGGCTTCATCCACATGGTCCAGTCTGGGCTGAAACAGCTGGACATTTGGAATTAATGTCGCCAAATAAAATTCGCAAGTCTAATCAAAGCACATTTTTTAATGAATTTTCATGAGCAGCATGGACGGCTCACCTCACAAGGTCGTTTACTTTTTTCGGGGAAGGCAGAAGGTGAAAGAAAGGGACTGGTGTCTCTGGATAAATTTGGTCCAGGACTGTAAGGGGAAACCCATGATTTGGGGATTTTTTTTCTTCCAGTGGTTGAAACACTGATTTTGTAGTTCTGTAGCGTAGTCTGAAGAAGTATACAAATTCGGGCTTCTAGGCTAATCGTCTTTTTGTTACATTTTGTTTTCCTAGTCAGATTTTAAAAATGATAAGGTTATAATGAACAATGTGTCGAGCACAGTCGCAGGGCACAGTCAAGAACAAGAACAAACTGGGATGCGAATGAGTGGAAAGAAAGTGACATGTTTTATTCTGTAAAAATACACCATCCCCCTAATAAAAACAATTAGGGTTATGTAGTAGAGAACAGTTCTGCTTTTCATAATAAAACGTATGTATAAAAGTGAACTAGATCTGGAAAACTAGCCATAGTCTGAGTACGTGTTTCTTTAACAGAACAAAACCTTGGGGATAATACTTTTTACAAAGATACTTTGCATCAAGGTTGGTATTTAAAACCCCAGCACAGCTGTTGTATAAATGCAGCCCCCAGGGTTTGTATTGTTTTAAATTTGATCACTAAAGATAAGAATCTAACAAAACTGAAGTTTGGTCTTCGCTAGGACACACTCCAGCTCTAAAAAACCAAGTATTCTGTATATGAGTCCAAACACATAATGCCACCTGAGGGTGTAACTGAGTCTAGTTTCCTGGGTATTGCATTTGCAGCATGCATGCGGCTCGGACCGCCAATCACAGCTGTCTTCACTGATGAATGCACTGATGAATGCACTGATGATTGCACTGATGAATGCACTGATGAATGCACTGATGTGCATTCTGACATTCTATGCAAAAGGGAATACTTTTCAAACCATTGTAGGTATTTCAATAAGTACAAAAAGTAAAAACACGACTAAATTAATATTTAAATTATCAATAAATAGTAATGGGATAAATATTTTATATTTAATAACAATTTAATTATTCATAACACACTGACGAAAGATTATTGTGAGCTTTATTTTACTGTATTATTTATGTGTGAACCTTTTACAGACTGTCAAAATAGACTCCTGAGCTAAAAGAACGGACTGTCGAAGGGGAATAAACTGCATTACAGCCAGATGAACGCTGGACAAGAACGGTTGAACCATTACCTACAAATTATTTAAACAGGCGCTCCAAAGTGGCAATTTCTCAAAAAGCTAAGCACACAGCGATTGACTGGTTTCCACGTTGGCAAGTAGGAGCTGAGGCTGGGCTGCTGAACCAAACAGAGCCCAAGGTTTAGTCACCTCTAAACGTGAGGGACGGGCAGAACAACAGGACCAAAACAAGCGCTTGTGAGTTGGGGAAAGGCCACACTGTCCAGAATCCACTGCACTGGCGTTTGGCTGTAAAACATGGGGCCTCAATGTGACCAAACATGGTGACTGACCTGTGGGAGATCACTTGGTGACTAACCTGTGGGAGATCACTTGGTGACTGACCTGTGGGAGATCACTTGGTGACTGACCTGTGGGAGATCACTTGGTGACTGACCTGTGGGAGATCACTTGGTGACT
>JAOYSI010013435.1:3789-16538 GCA_025775065.1 Hiodon alosoides | reverse complement strand
TTTCTGTAGACAGCACTTGTGAATGTTTTATTTGAGGGATTGCATACACACTATACTCACACACACACACACAATACTCACACACACACGCACACACAATACATACAAACTGGCTTGTATAAAGTCATCCAAAATTATGCTTTTTGCTCTGCCATAAGTTTTGTTTTAGAGTACTCATATATTACAATACAAATAGACTTCACTACTTGCACATCATTTTGAATAACCGTTCCTAATAATCGTTTTTGACAACGGTAAATCCTACATCCCTTTTATATATGAAATTCACATAAGTAACTGCCTATCCACATTCAACTAAAGATAGTGATTTGGGCCCTTTACGTTTAGTCATTAGCACACATTTAAAATCCATCAAAAAATAACTGTTAATTTCTGTTAGTAGCACTAGGTGGTAAGCAAAAGAGGAAAAAAGTAAAATTGACATTTATATTCATGGTCTGGCAACTACCAAATTTGCTGCTTTTTAAGAATCTTTACATTTCTGTGTTTGCGTGTAGACCAACCGAAAAAACAAAACAAAAAAGCAAAAGGAAGAACAAACTTAAGTACTGTACATTAAAAACATCTTGATGTTTCTTTTTTACTCCATGTGGGGCAGCAGGCATTGCTGCTCTAGCGGGGAGACAGTTGGTAAAGACAGGGGGCGACGTGGAGGTCGCTCTGGGCAGCAGTGCCCTCACCACGGTACGCTGCTTTAATTCTCTTTACCTCTTCCTTTCTTTCCTGTGGGAAACGGAGAGAAAACGTTGGGCCAGGAGGAGGAAGAGGAGGAGGTCATTTTGCCCCTCAGTCGCGCACCTATATGATGTGATCATTAATGATGCTTCATACGTTTAAGGCCGATGAGTTACTCCTCCACAATGTCAATATTGACTATTTGAATGGCCAAAACCCACTTCATTTCCCGACAAGCACGACTGCAACACCAGGAGAATATTCACGCTAGAGGAAGTGGACCATTAGAATGAGAAGCAGCGTGACGCTACCGACCTTTGGTCTTGGTTTTAGTTGAGCACGGTTTGGACACGGTGATGGCGGCCTGGCACTCTGCGTTGAACAGGGCTTTCTTCAGGGTCCCGGACCGGTTCTTGGTGCCGGTGGCGGCGTCACACTCCCCCCAGGTTCCAAACTTGTACTTGCAGTCAGCTGAAAAGAAATGGCGGGTTAACCATCAGAACCTCTGCAGGCATTATCCTCAAGGGCTCCAGTAAATTAAGCTTTTTAAACTCCACTCTGTATTTTATAAAGAATAAACTAAGGATCGTAGAAACACAAACCTGCCATCACGCACCCACGGCATACAGTGGGCTGACATTTAGGACCAGTCAACAGCCTTGATTACAGTTTCTAATGTAATCCGGTTCTTGGAAGAGAGCCCAGATAGCTTTGAAGCAGTGCACTGTACACAAGTACTGATCCACAGTACATCATGACCTTTCAGGTACAAATCAACAGTAAAATATCCCTCTGATTAAAAACCCTGGGTTATTTCTATTTCCCATTAAAGGTCACCTTTGAGTATGGAACCTGCTTGGTAGAAAAGGCAAAAAGACATTGCAGACTAGGCTTGACCAAGCCTGGCCGGATCATCATCAGAGAGGTGGGTTTGTTAATACACATACAGAGGGAGCCCTGAGGCCAAGCGAGCCACCTGGAGACCCGTAAGAGGATCATGGGAAAGGAAACGGGCAGAGGAATAGCCGGTTTAATAAGCACAGCCTGCGAGACCATGCTGCTTTTTAAATGCAGAACTGCCAGCGCACATCACCCGACGATGCCAGAGTGTGCGCACCAGAGCCATGTTTCCACAGTCAGACAGCAGGAGATCCAGCCTTTAAACGGGTTAAAACGTGCAGCTTGACATTTCCGCTTTGCTAGGTGGCGAACTCACCAATTCAGAGCAGTCTACATGGCTCATACCATACCGCTGAAGCAACTGATGTTCTTGGGCACAACAGAATTGCGATATGGGCTTTGAACTGGTTACCTACAGGTTACAGGTGCCGCTCTGTCACATCGACTCCAAGGAGGCAGAGAGATGACTCTGTACGCCCACCTACCTCCAAAGTTCTTCTTCCAGTTGCAGGGCACTTTGCACTTCATCTTCTTGGTCTGGTCGTTGCAGGTGCCCTGTCGGACACCTAACCCACAGTCGCCGTTGCTGGGCATGCAGTTACCATAGCGCCACTCCGTGCAGTCGGACGGCGCCTTGGTGCCCTTCTCTGCAGAGGCAAAAACGCAGAGCGGAGCAGGCGGTCAGACGTCTTGGTTCCCTCCCCGGAAAACAACCCCACCCTTAGTCTCTGCAGCTGCCCGGGGCACGGCCCTTACTCACCTTTCTTGATCTTGCCTGCTTCTGCCGTCACCATTATGAAGGCCACCAGCAGCATCGCAATCATGGAGGACACACCCCGCATTCTGAAAAGGAAGGAAACAAACCCGTTAACACCACCGCGGTCACACTGAAGAGAGAGAGAGAGAGAAACAACCTGTACCGAAGGTAAAGCAAACAGCCGTTATCCAAGTAATACGACAAGCCAGACCAAGAGCGCGAGTAAGTGAGTCTGTTTGCTTGTACTGCTGTATATTTATTTTGATAAATACAAACAAGGTCCAAGTCCTCATAGATGACTCGTACAGTTCATCAGGTAGAGCTTAGATATCAGAAGACATCATAGGCACGGCACTGCTTTTGACCCAGGGGGTGGTGGCTAGTGCCAGTGCTGTATGTGGAGGCATTGGGGGCGTTTCCTGACCAGGACCAGTCACAAGAAGAAACACCAACCATCACAAACTAAGGGAAACCGTGAGGTCGGTTTCATTCTTAGTGGACACTGGTCCATGGGTGAAATGCCAGAGCCCACACACTGGTACAGAAACATCTCCCATCTCGCCATACCATATATTTGATCATCAAACATTCAAAACTACGGCACTTGCCAGGTGAAGGAGGTCAGTTTCCACAAACGCTCCCATGTTACACGTATGGTAAGCACCCTCGGTGGCGGTCGGACCAAAGTCCTTCCGATGGTCAGCCCACTCAACCATTTCCGTACTCAGTCCGCATGCGGAAGCAGTCGACCGCACCCCCAAGGACTGGGAAGGTCAGCGGACACAAAGCCCTTCCCCATCAATTACAGGAATAACGTGACTATTTCCCATAAAGACCTGAAACTTGTATGCATTTGCATTTTTTTGCTTTAATTCCAAAGAAGAGGGCACTTCTGAGCGACCGTTTAAACTGACGTCGAGTCTTCAGTTTGAATGACAAACAAGGGAACAGATGCTGCAGTCACACTTGAAAACAAACAGCAGTGAATACAACACAAGCTCACACTCAGCTGAACATTGGAGGACACTCAGCTGAACATGAGACTGTTGGAACCGGGGATTGATTTTTCCATTTGCAAGCCCCGACAGCCATCAGCCGATCACAGACCACAGGCGCCTCTAACCTAGTATGCCCCGACCACACAGGCCTTTGAAGACCGTTTTGCAGTAGGCGTGGTGAGCCACTGCTTGTAGCTATAAGTTACTCCATACAACAGCAGAAGGGGAAAAACACTCTAGCATGGTCACCTTCAGTTTTGCCAACTGATATCGTGGGCTCTTTCTGGTAATGCTTTCGGAGCAGCTGACATTTGACTGGCTGTACGGTCAGGGGGAATTCAATTGACAAAATTACAAGAGCACTTTGGAAGCGTGTAGAAAACTGGTGTAGATGCACACTGGACATGGCCACTGGCGCACGGGATGACTACTTTTATAGATGCCCTTCACCAAGGTGAAGCCTCGCTCCAAATGAGAGGGGACGCCACTGCTGTTGTCCTATTAATGCCAACAACCCCATATCCTCTTGGATGGCCATAGCCTTCGAACTGGTCCGCTAAATTCCAGCAAAGCTAGTGACGGAAGCAAGCACGAGTTGCTCCGCTCACACCAATCTGTGCAGTGGGTTTTTATTGAACCGTTCTGCCCTCAGGACCCCTGCTGTGGCTGAAAAAGATTATTTTCAGGGGGGAACGTCCGCTCTCTGCCAACGAGGAGCCAGGTTCACGGGTTTAACCGGAGCATTAATCTTTTCTCAGCCCCGTGACCTTTACACGTTGTTCAAAGGCCTCTCGCGATTTGGCCAGTGTGACGGAGTCTCTGCTGCCGAGACTCCAGGTATTTATGGGACCGCTTTACATTCTGTGGCACTGTGTCTCTTCCCTGGACAAGTGAGCTACTCACCGCTAAAGGCCAGGGCATGAAAACTGACGGAGCGAATACTTTAATACTCTTCAAAAGGTTCATAAAACATTCTGTTGACCTACCGAGACCTGCCTCTCCACACCAAAAGCAATTAATCGTCAGCCACTCAGCAGAGCATGACTAAACACTCCCCACTCTAATTCTTTCGCACTCTCTCTTTTTGTACCGTTGTTAGAGTTATGGAAGAGTCCTACTCTTTTGAAAAAGGAAGGCTCTCAAGTTTTTTTGTGTGTGTGTGTGTGTGTGTGTGTGTGTTTTTTTCCCTGCACAAGCTACTTTTGGAATGACATTTTTTTCCCGGTCGTAAATGTTGTGGGCTGCTCCCGGCAACACTTTTGTCTCAACAGAACCAGCACCCAGCAGGCCTCATGACATCCAACCAGCCTTACCAAGAGTGAGGCCTCAAGTGGCCTGAAAAGGCTTTATTTCTCTCTGCAAGGAACAGAGATTCCTTGGTTCAAAACAAGGCCTCTTCTCGCCTCCATTCACTCCATTCTAAAAGCTTGACAACAGAGATCCCATACCGTGCCTTAGAAGCAAGCCTTTCTTCCGCCCAGCTGAATGTAAACTTATTTGCATATGTACACAAAAAAAGCTCTATAGATACAGAAAAATGTAACGATCCCCCGTGCAAGGGCTGAAAACTTCCTGCAATATCCCGGGTTTCACAGACACAGGCAAACTATAGGCCCGCCAGAAAATAGAAAGTTCAAATAATACTACTTTAACCTCAAATCTGCCCAATGCATTTGGCAAATGAAAATACTTTTCATTTTCCAATGTGTAAAATACGCACGTGTGAAAGAAAAGCATTAAATGAACCAGTTCTGTCTATTCTCTCTCCCAAACAGCGCGTTTATTTCCTCTCACAAACCACCGATAAACGGAACAGAACAGAAGTCCAACTGCCAACCAGCTGACAGCAGATGAGCGGCGTGCCTGCGGACAGCAGCAATTGTATGCCACTGCAGATGTGATTTTAAAACAGCCCGCCCCAGGAGAGGACACCCCCATGTGCCCGAGTGGGACGCCTAGCTGGGATATGGGTCATGCTCCACAAACGACATCCGTTGAATATTCAGCCCCGCGTTTCTCTCTCTCTCTCTCTCTCTCTCTCCGGAGAGATGAGCTCCCCGCTGAGCTGGGGGCCCCGGTCCAAAAACGCAGCCTGGCTTCAGCTCGGTCCTTCAGAGAAAACACTGCTGCTCATTTCAGACAAACATGCCTGGGCTCCCATCCACCGAGCGGAAGAACTGGAGGCTGGAGAAAGCACCAGAGTCTACATGACATAAAAAAAAAAAAAAACAGAGCACGTTAAACCCCTCTTTGCCTTCAACCCATCCACTTATAAACGACTTACATTCTTCTTTCGCGTGTCTAGAAAACGTCCTCCCCCGGCCAGGACTTTTTTCACGCTAGCCAACCTTCAAATTGTTGCACAGCTAAACATACTGAGGAAAAACCAATTAAAAAGTGCGGCAAAGCGGAAGTTTAAAAAAAAAAAAAACCCCAAAAAACCCCCATGCAGGCTTTTGTGAGTGGCCCAGCGAGATCACAGCAAGCTGAGGGAGCATGAAATCCAGCGCAGCTCAGGGTAAAAACGGCCCTCCTTTCACCACATAAAGCACGCTGCTCTTCTCTGAAAAGCCGACACGCCTTCAGAGCCAGCCCGAGAAGGGGCTGTAGGGCACAAAAGCTCTCTGTGGAGCCTGACTAGGAAACAAAGGACCTGCAATCATCCCTGGTCACCTCAGGGGGGGGGGGAGAAAGAAAAAAAAAAAAGAAGAAGAAATAAACGCAGAGCTCCTTAAAAGCACGTAGCCCGAAATAACGGCTGTAATGCATCCTGCCCACTTATCTTTTAAAAAAAATGCTTAAACGTTTACACAGACCCTAGCAGTGGGAAAGATGCACCCATATATGGAGTTATGGACAAGAATCTACTAGAGTGGTAAGAGCATGTATGATGTCTTAACCTTCTGCGCATGTCAAATCTGCTACCGACAGACAATCGAAGAGAAACTCACGCATACTTAAGACTAGATGGTCATAAACAAGCACCCTCCAACCCGCTTCCCTGGGACAGCAGGAATCTCTTGTGTGTGCACCTTCAGGACTTCAGATATTTCGGAGAAAACGTTGCTTTGGCCAGCCAAAGTCTTTCTGTGGAACGGGGTCAGTGGCCAGGTGCCCAGATTGCGGATCGGGTTTCTCCATCACAGGAAATGTGACTGGTGGTGATAGATGCACTGTCGGGTTAGTGCCAAGGCCGTCCCGTTAAAGTACGCCAGGGACCCACATGGATGGGAAGGAGCTCCTGGTGCAACGCACAGATACACAAGCACGCCAGTCACGTTTGCACTTAAGAATCCAGTTCATATGCAAAGGAAGGTGCCCACGGGGGACTTATTCCACAGACTACCTCCGCCACATGTGCTATGCTATGTGATCAAAGTGTTCACGTGTCAGTTGACAGACACCGAATTGGGGAATGAGAACTGAGGCTAACCAATGGCACAAATGCTTCATTTTATTAAACATTAACACTTAGCGTTTTCAGAAACAGGCCATTTCAGAAAATAAACAAATTATGTAATGAAAGTTGTAGTCTGCACACCTACACCCCCATGTTGCTTGACAAATGTGGGCAAACAAAGTGAGAAACACAGGCTCTAAATAAACAGCAAATCTAGAACACGTAGACAAAAGGCTAGTACCAAAAACCCCCGGCAGAGCATAATGAATCTGAATATCGAAATAGTCGAGTCGGAAGAACAAAGCATCGACATGGTTTTTAAAACAAACAAAATAAAAAGGTTACGTTTTCACAGCCACTCCTCCACCCTTTAACGTGTCAGAACCCGGATCATTTCCAAAGCATCCCGGCTAACTTTCCTCCGTGTTCATGTTTTTAATGCAGGTGTTACATACTTACCTCGCAATGTTTTGTCAAATCTGGGCGCAACAACAAAACGTGAGCCGTTTATACTCCGTAAAGCGCGATTACGGAAACGTAATCATTAGAATTAAGTGCAGTTCTTATTCTGTACAAAGCGTTTTCTTAGCACTTCGCAAAACTACTTTGCATCTGAAGGGAGGGGGGATAAAAGAAGCCAGCCTCCCAAACACTGGGAGGTTGAAAGGTCTTGATCGGTGAAAGGAGAAAAGCCCTCCGAGGAGGGCCCGTTCCGTTCGACCGCTGTGACCCCACTACTTTTTATTGGCTCATTCAGTTCATGTGAAGAAAGAGGTGAAGTATGTTAACACACAAAATTACTCCGGGCCCTCTCAAACGCACCAACGGCATATCCAAGCCCCTGGAGTCTTTCGACTGTAAAATGATTAGCGAGAGCTTGGCGTTTGCCCGCAATGGAATACGTGTCGAGATCGTGTCTCGACAATGTTCGTATAGACCAACATTTCATTATAAGTTTTTATTTATTTATTTTATTATCCCTACATATGTGTGCATCTAAATCATTCCCACTCAATTTTAATGTTTTGTATAACACCATCTTAATGTGATAAAACGCTTACGTGAAGTTGCTTTACAATCTTGTACAGTGGTAAATGGAGGTCGTCATTCACATTTATTAAGTAAATTGCGCAGATAACAGATAATACATATATTATTAATAACACTGGATATTTAAATTTGAGTAAAAAAAGCGTTTTTAAATTTCAAATGTATTACCATATAGTAACCATAACCTAGTACTAGGCTACTGTATCTCCATCCACAAATGGATACGAGTATGCTGCACATGTAATTATTCGCTTACAGACAAAGCAAAACAACTCAGATGAAGTCGAATTAAATGTAAAGAAAACAAATGGATAACCATTATTCATAGCATTGTAAAGGGTCCAACTATACATTTTTCCTTTAAAGTAATTTGCCGTAGTACTGAAAGCTATTGTCCAAAGCGACCACTTTTCATTGGGGTAGAAAACGACCAACTTTTTTATTTATTTATTTAAATTTTCATTCAAGGATACTGGCAGGAACATGAAAATTACCTAAAGACACGGAAACTCGGAACACAACAAGCAGCTACAGAATGCCCGTTAGTTTTTATGGAAATAATGTCCTGCCTGACTCTCAGGTGAGACAACTACATGGTCGCCGACTACAAAAAAACGAGTATATAAACGATGCATGATTAAGTAAATAAATCAGTTACGCTTACTCAGCGCCTCCAAAACACTTAGCATGGGAAATAGTTATACTGAGCTTAAAACTTAATTTAGGATAATGGAGGCGGAAAAAAAAAAGTTAAGCTTTTAAAAAACTTTTTTTAAATACATCATGAGATGAATGTAATTATGCTTCAGTGTGTGCCGATTTGTGATATTTTTCAAATGGAAAATGATATACTTACTTAAAAGCTACATACTTTTCTAAAGCAATTCAAAATTAACGTTAGAACCGTTTGTCAAACAACGAGTTCGATTATGCGTATTTACTTATGCAGCGCTAAATGCATATTTGATAAGAAACTGAATTACTCCTGGTCATTAAATAATCTTATTTAACTTACTTGGTTGATTTCTCGTGTCTTCGGAAAAGTTTCTGTTCTCCTGCGCTTTTGTTCACTGTCTGAACTAGGACTCCAAGACTGCTTTCTCGAATCTGTGGCCCCGTTCTTTGTTTCCAAAAACTAGTTTGAGCTGGCCAAATATGGACAACATTTAAATTAACCTCCCGGTGACATCATTTGTCCACGTGATAATAACTTTAAAGCATGCCTTTAAATAAACACTTAAGGGAAACACAGACCCATTTAAACACAGGCCGTTTAAATGATTGTGTTTGAAGTACTGAATAATTTATTTACCCATTTGCTGTACAACAAGCTACGGTTTTAACAAAGTCTAGCATTAGGCCTTCCCCCATTAAATCTAAAATCAATATTTTCCATCTTAACTAATGTTGACCTGGCTGGAGTAAGTTGGTCATTGTTGTATACAGACTAAAGGAAAAACCACTAGTTTGTGTCAGTTGTTTCAAAACAACAAAGACGGTTTGTAATGTGTATGTCTAATATGCAATTTTAGATGTTTTAAGTGGAACCATCCAGCATATGGATAAATAGGCCAGTGTACCTAATTATCCACGTTCTGCCACACTCCATGTCAATATAATGTGTTCTCAGTTAAATCAATTGTTCTCAATGAGCTAATACAAAGAGCATTCAGGCAGAGAGTAGACAAAAAGAGGATCGATCCTTCTAAACAGATCACAGATAAAATACGTCAGTGAGTCCAACAGTGCACACACATGAATATGGTTTTAAGTTAAACGAAACAACATATTTAAATGAATTGAGAGAGAAGATCCCTGAGTAGACAGGGGAGAACCCCAGCGACAGGCCAGAAGCCTGGAGCGGTGTTAGTCCCTAACTAGTCCCTAACTAGTCCCTAACTAGTCCCTAACTAGTCCCCGTGCTGCTTGTCCACCCATCAGTGTGAGCTCAAATGTAAAGCTATGGACAGCGCGGACGTGAAAAGAGTCGTTGCTCTTCAGCGAGCAAACAGGAAGAAGGGAACGAGGCTTAATGAGCGGAATGCCGGGAAATAAACACTGCCTAACGTGCCTATTCATCTTCGGTCGGTCCACTGCGAGTGGTACTGTACACAAGTGTGTGTTGTCCTACTTTCAGTCACAATTCTTTTTTTTTCAAATTTCTTCAGTGCCAGAAATAAATAATATGAATAAAATGTGACATGTTATTTTATCCATCAGGGCAGTGGGGAGTCCTCAGAGTTAGATTCACTTTAGTTCACCAGTGCATGTCCTCCGTGTGGGAGATGTTTCCACATCACACAAAAACACAAATTTTAAAAAATGTGCACCTCTGATGTCTGTACTGCAAGCCAGCATCGATTGAAGGATCCTCTTTTTCTGTAGATCACACTAAGGGCACTCCTGTTAACAGGTGGTGAGTCACTGCGTGTGTCATCATTCATCCATTTAAGGGCTCTGACTCTGCACAGGCACTTCAGAATTTAGTTAAAAAATTACCATACTGAATCACTTCAGAAAGGAGTTAAAGATGACCGTACTGAATCACTTCAGAAAGGAGTTAAAAATTACCGTACTGAAACACTTCAGAAAGGAGTTAAAAATTACCGTACTGAAACACTTCAGAAAGGAATTAAAAATGACCATACTGAATCACTTCAGAAAGGAGTCAAAGATGACCATACTGAATCACTTCAGAAAGGAGTTAAAAATGACAGTACTGAAACACTTCAGAAAGGAGTGTGAAGAGAAGAGAACAACTCCGACGTTGAGATTTTTACTGCGACAGGTTGTGTTGATTTCATCATCAGACAACAGCAGAGCACAGGATGGCACAGTGGGACTGGAGGGTAATGGTGGAGGGAATGGTCTCACTACAAAAAGTGAATAGACTTCTGATCTCCTGAGCGAACAGTGAAAAATAAGCCCGTTGGACAAACAGATTTTTATTCCTCTCACAGTCCTTTCATTATTTTGATCACTATTCTTAATTATAGTGACAGCACAATAGTCATTTCAACGTATTTTAGTATATAGTATAGTATAGTTGAACCCCGAGGAAACACACACTGACCACAGACTACACCGAAGGCCGTGCTCAAACGCCAAGCGTTGGCGACACCATGAACATGATACCGTTCACATGTAATGAACCGGCCATGTGCGCCATTGACCGCCGTTTATGCCTTAGCACTGTATGTATCTCCTGCGCTCAAAGTGCAACACCTCTTCCTGGAATTCCACCCTTGATTGGCCTGAATACTGCCTGATTACTGTCTGCAGTGAGACAATCTCTCCACATTGTGCTCTAATGACAGCGCATGGGAAACAGACAATTACCACCCTACCAAACATTCTGCAGTCTGCTGCAATTACCACGGGAGGCGAGGCTGGAATTCTCAACACTCTGGAGTGTTTTGCACCTTCCAGGCAGTGCGATAATGGTTTGGTGAACACATAATTGCACATTGAAGAATTGCCTGGCTGCTCTTTTTAACGAGGCTCTTCCCACCCAACATCTAAATCAAGGGTTAGTTTATAAGTGTGTGTGTGTGTGAGTGTGTGTCTCTGTGTGTGTGTGTATGTGTGAGTGTGTCTGTGTGCGTGTGTGTATGTCTCTATGTGTGAGTATATGTGTGAGTGTGTCTGTGTGTGAGTGTGTATGTCTCTCTGTGTGAGTCTCTGTGTGAGTGTGTCCATGTGTGAGTGTGTATGTCTCTCTGTGTGAGTCTCTGTGCGTGTGTGTGTGTGTGTGTGTGTGTATGTCTCTGTGTGTGTGTGTCTGCGTGAGTGTGTCTGTGTGTGTGTGTGTGTCTGTGTGAGTGTGTCTGTGTCTGTGTGTGTGTCTGTGTGTGTGTACATGCTCACGTGTATGTGTGTGTCTGTGTGAGTGTGTATGTCTGTGTGTGTGTGTATGTCTGTGTGTGTGTGAGAGTGAGAGTGTGAGTGTGTGTGTGTGTGAGTGTGTGTGAGTGTGAGTGTGTGTGTGTTTGTGTGTGTGTGTGTGTGTGTGTGTGTGTGTGTGTGTGTGTGTGTGTGTCTGTGTGTCTGTGTGCGTGTGTGTACATGCACACGTGTATATGTGTGTCTGTGTGTGTATGTCTCTCTGTGTGAGTGTGTCTGTGTGTGTGTGTGTGTCTGTGTCTGTGTGCGTGTGTGTGTATGTCTGTGTGTGTGTGTGTGTGTGTGTGTGTGTGTGTGTGTGTCTGTGTGTATGTACATGCTCACGTGTATGCGTGTGTCTGTGTGTGTGTGTATGTCTCTCTGTGTGAGTGTGTCTGTGTGAGTGTGTGTGTGTGTGTGTGTGTCTGTGTGAGTATGTCTGTGTGTGTGTGTACATGCTCACGTGTATGTGTGTGTGTGTGAGTGTGTCTGTGTGAGTGTGTCTTTGTGTGTGTGTGTGTGTGTGTGTGTACATGCTTACGTGTTTGTGTGTGTGTGTGTGAGTGTATCTGTGTGAGTGTGTTTGTGTGTGTGTGTGTGTTTGTGTGTGTGTACATGCTCACGTGTATATGTGTGTGTGTCTGTGTGTTTGTGTATGAGTGTGTGCGTGCTCACGTAAATGTGTGTGTCTGTGTGTTTGTTTGTGTGAGAGTGTGCGCACTTATGTTTATGGGTATATCTGTGTGTGTGTGTGTGAGAGAGTGTGTGTGTGTTTGTGTATGTGTGTGTGAGTGAGTGCGTGTGTATGTGTGAGTGTGAGTGAGTGTGTGTGTGTGTGTGTGTGTGTGTGAGTGAGTGCGTGTGTATGTGTGAGTGTGTATGTGAGAGTGAGTGTGTGTGTGTGAGTGAGTGTGTGTGTGAGAGTGTGTGAGTGTGTGTCTGTGTGTGCGTGAGTGCGTGCTCACGTGAATGTGTGTGTCTGTGTGTGAGTGAGTGCGTGCTCACGTGAATGTGTGTGTGAGTGAGTGCGTGCTCACGTGAATGTGTGTGTGAGTGAGTGCGTGCT
>JAOYSI010013424.1:9407-39284 GCA_025775065.1 Hiodon alosoides | reverse complement strand
ATACAAATAGCATAATCCTGTTATATGTTTTTAAAGCACTTGTTTAACCTAGAAAAGGCGTACAGGCAATCACAACAATTATAGCCAGTCAATTGGCAGGTTTGACTGTGAGTTTGAGAGCAATTAAGAAAGTGTCAACATTCCGCATTGTTCTCATAGACTGGCACATTTATTGTAAATTCAAATAAAAGCGGAATCTCGTAATACTCAGTAGAATTATCTTCTGTTGTGTACTACATTCGAAAAATGTAGACAGGAAGAAAACACAACAAAAAGGAGAAATTGTCCCTTTTTATTGCCGGAAAATGCCATAGAAGTTTCCAAAGGCTCTTTGATTCAAACAAAAGCGATACGATTGCTAGACCTAAAATTCCACATCATAAATCGTTCTTTTTATTCTCGTCATTGTAAAACAGACTGTATTAGGAACGCTTCGTCATTATTTTCCATGTTGCGAAGGATCAGTGGAAAGCGCTGTTATACCTTTTGTTTAAAGACAATTTTCCTTAAAGGTTGAAACTCAAGCAGTCTTGTAAACACCCAGTCGGCTCCTTTTTTTTTTTTTTTTTTTTTTTTTTACTGCCAGTTTCGCTTATCTCCTTGTTCACTAGATGCACCCTCTAGTTATAGCTTAATTAACACCTAGCTATTATAATGGAATTGCTCTTTAGGTTCAGAAAATCCCTTTGAAATTACACAGGATTAAATAAAGTTAGTTGCTAAATTGGTGTGCGCATCTGTAATTTAATTGCATCCAAGTCCATTAATTAATATTGTACCTTCTTAATAGTTAATGTATGATTTGCCATTAATTAATGGGCAGTTCTGATAAAGTGTCACTGAAATCAAACAAAAATAATTAGCATAGAGAAGTGGGGGTTGGAGGGATCCTCTTTATTAGCATTCAAGGTAATATAGGAGTACAGATAAAGACCCATGTGTAGATACTCATTTGAGTGAAAGCTTTTTTGACATCCATAGGGGAATTAATATACATTAATTACAATTAGTAAGCATAACAAATAATGTCATCATCCTTCCTCATTCAAATGCTTGGATTTTTTTTTTTTTTTTTTTTTTTTTTTTTTGCTGGGGAGAGCAGGGGGCGGGTTGCATGGATGATTTCAGAAACATTAGAGAAAATATCTGCTAATTATCAAGCCCTCCTGTTGTTCTGCACAAATGAAAGAGAGGAAGCAGTGAGTAAACTTTCAGTAAACTAAAAGGACGTTCTGTGGGTGGATGTCTGACTGTGTGGGGGTGGAAATGCGATTCTTCAGTGTTTGAGTAGATAGTAAGGTATCTAAAAGGAAACATTTTCTTGTCTATAAAATGTAAATCCATAAACCCAGGTTGATCAAATCATTTGGGTCTTTAAAACACTAACAGGAGCTGGCAATAAACAATGATAAAGAACTTGTTCCTGTTAATATAGCTATTGAACAAAAAGTAAATTAATTATTTTTTTATTTTACCTTTATTGCAACAGCTTGTGAAAATTTTTGCAATACAGTCAACTCACATCTCTACATTTAACTCAATTTGGGAAAATTAACCTAAACATGGAAAACGTTTGTGAAAACGTGAAACTTATGGGTATGATCATAACGCCGGTTCACTTAAGTAGATATATTCACCGTCACCAATTGGTTATTATCTGCTTTAACAATGCGGAATTCTGAGCACCTAGGTCAAATCTCACAAGAGCTGTGTCTGACACCGTCTATTTTCAACTCTATAAAGTCACATCAAGTCATGTGTACGCTTTCAAATAGGAAATATGAACTATAACGAATGGGTGAGAGACCCCATCTGTCATGACGATATCCACGTGGCTCTTTCATGCTTAGTTTTGCAATGTACATTACAGTATAATTTGAAATGTATGTGCATAATTTTGACTGCCCATTGAGATGACAGTGGAGGGCACAGTTCCAGAGGCCACCCTCAACATTCTCATTCCAGCCTGTAGAATCTGGGGAAAGCGTTGGGGGTTGACCAGGCTGCTGTGTTGCGGATGTGGGTGACCGGTGCAGCCTGTAACATCGCCCAGGAAGTGGCCTGTCCTCTCATGTAACGGCCTGTGACCTTTCTTATGCGGAGGCAGCTTTCTCAGACTGTACGCCATCTTAACTGTCTCTGTGAGCCACCGGGGCAGTCTCGGTTTGGATCAGACCTGGCCCTGTGACTGGGATTTGTAACAACTGTTTGGACAGGCAAAAGCTCTCTTTTTTCTCCTCGTAAAATGCTAGTACTCTCCGTGGCCATAAATGTGGAGGAGATGCCCTCTGTCAGATTGGGGTGTAGAGGTCTGACAAGAGTACCTAACAATATATAAAAGTAATGTTTATGCTCCCTGTTTGTATTCTTTGCTGGAAGGTTTATTGTTTAATTTTACCAGATGCTCTTGCACTTAATGATTCCAAGGTTTACTATTTTACACATACTGAAGTAAAGCAACCTGCCACTTGGATCTGAACCTCCAAACTACTGGTTACCTAGACCTTAACTGCAACCTCACCAGCTGCCCCATCATACACTGTTAAGGAATGTGCTTCCCACTATGTTCTCACATGCACAATGCAACCAAATAAAATTTACTTCACGGATTAAATGGCAAGATCTATAACAAGACCTTTTAAGAAAAATCTCAGTTCATTTTACATCCCCCACCGCCCCCATCCCAGTCTCTCAGTCAGACAGTGTTGTACAATGAGTCCACAGGGACTCTGCAGTCCTGGATCCTTTCAGAGACCAACAGGGAATACTGTGGCATCTCTGTGAATGTGTATCTCATTAGCTCACTTATGTAATCTAGAGCCCTGACAATCCTTGAGGACTGCAGCGTGACGCACCTCAGGAAGAAGGAACAGCGACTAGCAACACGCAGCCAGGCACACAAACTGCTAATTGCTGACTGCAACCAGATTAATATCAGTTGTTCCGCCACAGCCCTGTTTAGCTCATATTCTAAAGCGAAATAACTCTGGGCAATGGCATTTGCTGTTGGGCTGGCCCTGAGTCTGGAAGCCTGTTTAATGCTAATGCTTCGGCATAAGATGAAGGCTGCCTTTGAGGCCAGGTTCTCCCTGAACCTGCTTCAATAGCTGACTGGGTGAAGGCATTTCCCTCACTGTAGGCTGTCAGGGGCCACTACAACAGAATGTGAGGCCGCATGGTGGTCGGGGGATTGGGGGAAGGGGGAGGGGGGTGAAGGTGTCGATAGCATTCAACATGACATGGCGGCGTGCAATAACAACGCACAACATAACATCATTTAACCTTTACAACACACATATTGATCCATTTCGTGGTTATCAAGCTCTGATCAGAGCTGGAGCTCAGCTTCTAGGTGCCTGAATTAACTGTGTACTGCAGTCAAGACAAAACCATTCTGCAGCATCTCAGTTAGTATTTTACACATTGTTTCCTGCTTTTTTCACTTAAGAGCATAACAATGGAATGATATCTCTTTCTCTGCGTATTCCAAGCCTGCAAGTAGTACAATTGAAGGTGTGAGATAAGATCATAACCCACTTGAATGAGTTGATTAAGAAACCACTAGATAATGTTTCAGCCTCGTAAAGCATTGGGACAGAATATCTATTGTTCTTTGGAATGTACGCATGTAACAACAAAAGAGGAGAAGTGTCTTATTATTACGACAAAATAAAAAGATATCAAGGAACATTTTTTTTCTCCTTTTGCCTATTCACAAACCAAATACAATGTGCTAATGATCATTTCCCTTGGCTGCTCTAGCATAGCATGAGCGCACACAGGTATATGATGAGTGACATCTCTGTGATTGTTGCTAGTTACCTGGGGAAAATCACAGGGATATGTCCCACTCAGCACGTCCAAACCCTGTGCTGAGTCTAGAGGTCAAAGCCACTGCCTCTGGCCATGTGGCCATGTGGAGATCCATTCTGAAGAAGAGGAGTGAGTTAGCTCTGTGGCTGCTAACAGTCATACGCATTGCAGTCCCTCTTCTCGTAGAGAAACGGGTACCCACCAAATTACCCCTTACAAATAGACATCCCTGCACTGCACTCTGCAGAGTGCAACAAATGAGAGAAAGATGATAAACAGGGAGGGTACTTCTGGAATTATGAAAATGATCCTTTACCACCTCCCTCCTCCCTTGAGGATAGCCTCGATGTCAGTGGAGCCAGCTGAGTTTATACTTTTGTTTAGTCCATGCATAAAGAAAAAGTAGGGTGAATCCAAAGATTGTCATGGTCTCTCACTAATTGAAGCAGGAGAGAATTGTAGTGCATGCTTATAAATGTAATGTTTAATGTCCAAGTAAATACAATTTAATAAGAATTTCCGCCAAAATGGCTTTAAACAGACATTCATTAGGCATACGTTTTAATTGAATTTCTGGTTGAAATTACACCTGAACCACCATAAGTGATTTGGAATCGGCTCTGAAAAACTGTTTTCGCGTTGGCACGTGCGACAAGCGCAGGGGTAAGGCTTTCCCAGCTCCTGATAAGTGCTAATAAATTACTGGAATTTCAAAATTAATGGCTACCCGCCTGCTTCTGGGAGATATCATTGTGTTTCATGAATATTTCGATCTTGTGATTAGATCAAAATGCGGCGAATTCCCAAACAGCCGTAGCCCAAGCGCTGCTGATCATAAACTGTTCCCTTTTTTAAACAAATTATATTGCTGGCGAATCTGCTGATATGGAATAATTAGAATGCGTTGCCCGCAGTTTACTGTAATATTTGCATGACTTTAGATCCCAACCTACTGATCTAGAAGCTGAGAGAAAAATGTATGTTTTGTGTGACTTCCTAAATATACCTTGGCTGCCGAGATAATGGTTTATATTGTGATGTTAAAGAGGCTTGTATTTGCAAAAAAAAAAACAAAAGCGTGTCAGTTGCCGGTCCTGGGAGACATTGATTAGACCCTTTCTGTCAGTCCTATTCAGTGGCTGAACAGGATAGGGGTTAAATAGATTCCGTATTGCTCATACATTTTTATTCACTTATTGGACGAGGGAAGTATGAAAAACTATTTTTATTTTTTTTAAAGCGATTAGCGTAACTTTGATTTGAAAACATTTTTGCAATACCCAGAGTCTCTCTTTTTACTCTCTCTCTCTCTCTCTCTCTCTCTCTCTCTCTCTCTCTCTCTCTCTCTCTCTCTCCCCCTCTCCATGACTACACAAGCAGGCACACACATACAAACACAAGGTATATTAAATCATTTAGTACAAGTCTCTGTTGGGCTCCAGTTGCATTTGTGTTTTAAAACTAAACGACAAATCTCTTTTTCTGTGCACACATGGCATTGCATCAGGTTCATGTCCTTTCAGGCTGTCATTTCAAAATCCCCTTTTACCATTCACCATTTTTCATGATGTGGAGGTGCATAAAGAATAAAGTATATGCCCAAATTGTTACCCTAGGTAGAAGCACTATATTTACAAACCCAGGTGGAAGCACCTGAAGTGTGTCTCAGCTCAGCAGCTGCACCGGGCCCAGGGGACGGGCCTGCCTAGATTGGGCTTTTAGAATGAGCTGCTCATTAGCGGGTGTGAAAGGAATCCACACAGATGGCTGTCAACGCTTGCAGGAAAAAAAAGTGTTGCCTATATGAGGCAAGTCAACTGGGGTTTAAGTTCCTTGTGCCCTGTTTTATGACATAGCAACATTTGGGTGCTATTTGTTTGTGCCACCAAGGCTACGAAAACCACGGGAGGTTTGTGACATCTGAAAATGTTTCCTAATGATGAGCCCTGACTACAAACTACCGTACAAGAGTTTATACTCGTCATTCATCGGAAACTGTATATATTACTCGCCTCTGTCTGATATGTTCTAAGTGGTGCAGATGATGTATTTGTCTGCTCTGCAAATAGTAGGAATGTGGTACAAAAAGGAACTGGTAAAAAGGCTATTACTTCTCCATGCTCCTGCTAAAATCAATAAGAAGCTCAGAGAATGCCCATCACACGATAATATTAACTCTTTCATTTCAATTTAAACCTGGTCATCTGCATTACACAATTTCATGAACAAATATCAGTCTACCAGAAATGGCAGTGCTTATGAACTGTCTGAAATATTTAGAAGGATGGTATATGGTGCCATAGAGGCCTGGTGGCATACCCCAGCTTCCCTCAATCAAGTCATTAGGGGCAACGTCCCTGTAATCCCACTTTTTCAGACACCTAAAAGCTCAAACCAAGATGCAACTTAGACATTGCAAAAATGGTTGATCACATGTATTAAACCTTTTGTAAATATTTTCTCAAAAACAAGTTTTTATGTCTGCAATTAACCTTGAAGTTGATAATCCTGGATGAATAGAGACACCTTGAAACATTGAGAGTTCAGTCAGCCAATTAACAACAATTAACCCTGTGTTTGTGACACACAGATATAAACAAATATTGAACTGAGGCATGCAATCATATTTAAGTAATAGCATATATAGCTAATTAGTAAAATGAGTGTCTGATATGTTTAGGGAGTGTTTAGGAACATTTAGCAGTGTTTTTTTAATTATTATTTTTAAATTTGCAATCGACAATTATTATTTTTCTCCCTAATTTGGAATCACTAATTGTGCTTTTGTGTCTTGGTTCATTGGTGTAAATCCTGCCATCACACACAGCTCGTACGAGAGGATCAGCACTGCTTGGAGAAGATCACGTTGCTCCTGTCAGCAGGCCCCTATGAGTCCGACAGGAGATATCGGTTAGCCAGAAGCAGAGAGAAGCCTCGCGATTTTCCACCCTCCCCAGCCTTGACACTCAGTAAACTTAGCACTGCCTCGGTTCTCTGCTGGTCACAATTGGAAAATTTTAACTTGAAAAATCCACCTCATGGGGCTCAGTTGCGCACCTTTACCGACTGAGTAACCAGCGGAATAAGTGCAGATAAGGAAGACCAATGCTTTAAATAGACAAAGCAATGACAACTGAACAAGAGCAGGAAATTATTGTACTGAGAGAATGGGAGGACTCAACAACCTGTCATTAATAATATTGTTCATAATGGTCACTCTGGTTTTGCAGATGCCTCAGCCACTGAGGTGCAGTCTAATAGTTGGTAGAAGAATCAGCATATGTACTAAGTGAATGGTGCATCTTAAAGGAAGCAAGGTGAGGATGAGTCGCGAAAAATAGTTTTCTCGTTAAGCAAAAATAACATTAACTTAATATGATATCAGTACTTGATTATTATTGAGAAATTAGCCACCAAGTATGCCCTAACATGCCACAGCAGTGATAACAGAGTGAGGTTAGTCTGAGTTTAGTCACTGTGTTAGCATGAAATTTATCATTGTGACTAGCACCCAGATTTTATATTCTGGGGCTATGTTAATCTTGATTGTTCACTTTAGTCTATAAACCTCTCATTTTTCCGGCCTTGGTTCTTGTTAATGAGGGGACTAAGGGGGCAACCTAAAGTCTATGCAGATCTAGGTATCCTCCACCCTGTAGTACTAGCTCTATCTTGCGATTGTTGTGAAGATTAGAACTAAAATTAGAGTGTATTAGAGGGCTTGTGCTGCATTGATGTTTTGTCACATGAAATGCTTGATGGCACCTGTAAGAGGGCAATATCTGCATAGACATATATCTTCTAGTTAGGCAACTGTTAAGTCTCACATTAATCAGCTTCTAGACTACTATAGTATTTGGTATCGCAGTACCCCTTCTGTCTCACAATTAGTTCTTGTTCAGAAAAGGAATGATGCATAAGTGAAAATTATAGACATCTAAACCCTAAGTCACAGAAAGATCCTATCCACTTCCCCGCAGGAGAGTGTCGTTAGACACCTTGACTGGTGCCCAAAGCCTCTTGACATTAGATCCCCATAGCTGAGCGGGACATGCACTTTGGCCTATTTGAGTTTGATCACGTGCCCTTCGGTTTGTGTTATGCCCCAGGACGTTCCAGCAATTAATGGAACACATGTTTGGCAAGACTAAAGTAATAAACGTATGGCTTGGATTTCATACAATCTATATAATGATGCCCTGCAGAGCAAGCAAACCAAAACAAACTACAAAATAAAATTGAATCAATGAAATCAGTGCCACATTACAGTTTACACGCATGTTTTTCTCGTGGTGTGCAGATTACCGCCTTCTGTAGGGTCAGGATTGGGATACAAAGTTTGAATACAAAGTTGGAATTGTACATTATTTTAATCTATATAATAATAATAATATATATTTTTTTACTATAATAGACTACATTTTAAGTAAATATGTTACAACTGGAGCTCCTCAAATCGTTCGAAATATAATCCTGTAGATAACAACTTTGGAATGTGATGATGGTTAGTTAACTCAAGGAACTGAGCAACCAGTCATAATTAGAAACTCTGTTTTATCCCATGTTCATGGTTCAGCCTTTGGAGAAAAGTTTTGTTCTGATTCCACACTTTTAGAACTAAAACATTTGTGCAGACTGGATTAAAAATATAGGTTTAGGGATGTTCTATTTATAGTAGCACTGATACAGGCACTGAATCTGACCTACTTGAATGGCTCACACCATCATCCTCCAGCCAATGCTAATAATAGCCCACTGCCCAGTTTTACAGCTATTTAAAGTGTGCTGTAACCCTAACTCTTAAGCATGATCCCGTAGAAAAAATCCTATTTAAGGAGATCCCTATTGTGTATTTTACCATGTTACAATCCCCTCTTTCCTGTCTCCCCCTTCCGCAGATCTCATACAAGATGATGCGGTATTTTATTACGTTAATTGAATTAACTTAATTCATTTTTTAACACCAGTTGGCCAAACACAAATCTTTTTAACAAGAGGATCAATTTGAATATGATAAAGTGTTTGATAAATCCTGTTAAACTGAAATGGAAATTTTTTAAATCCAACCTTAAACAAAATACTTTTGACATCAATTAAACACTGTCCAACATTAAGTGCTATAGTAGGAATCTTAGAGCCTTCTAACTCAATCATATATGTGCAAATTAGCAGGACCAATGAACACAGGCCATTTTTTTCCCTATAAAAATTAAACTAATTACAATGAGTTGGTTGTTCTCGTTTTCCTTTTAATCAATTAAATAATAAGAACAATAAGATTTCCTGAACACATTTGGAACACATTGATTTAATGGCCAAGAGTTATTTACTTATTATTATTATTTATTATTAGAAGAAGACTTCTCTTGCTACACTATTCCTTATTAAAGATGATTTATAATTAAAAGGCTTTTTCTTCACACTCCACATATTATGCCACTTGATGGGGCTCCATTTAAGCTGAATCAAAGCGAACACCAGGCAGCACAGAGCAACATAATACCGCGTCAGGCTGGGTTTCAGCAAATAAATAACAAATCCAAGGCTTTACCAGCAAAGGCGCACTAACTAATTAAAAGATTAAAGGAAGACATTGTCCAAGTGGTTTGAAGGGTTACTGAATTGGTGACATTCTCAAAATCGGTCAGATAACTTCAACGTCTGCTATGCAGCAGTGGGGGTTGAGCACTCAGGTACGGGGTTGCCACACAGGGAAACATGACCGCCACCTTGATCCACGGGTGTTGTCCCATTGACACTGGTGTCCAGCAGGAATCTGGAAGCCTTTCCCTTTCAGAAGGGCTCTCACTCGCTCCCTCTCTCTCTCTCTCCCCTCTAGGAGCATCATGGGAATATTCAGCACAGGCATGTCTGACCGACTGAGCAGCAGGATTAGTCAAGGATCCATCTTGAGGCACAGATAATGTTCTCTACTCCAGCCCAACCTCTCCGCCCTCAGTGGGCTGCAGCTTGTGTTCGCTTTCACTGAGTGATAATACCAAGCGCATTCTCACACTGGTTTGCAATGGGAGAAAAAAGGGGGTTTACAGGATATTTATGCGAAATATCCATTAGCGTTTGTGTGTGTGTTTCTTTTTTTCAATCAAGTCAACTAGGTCAGGACAAAGATTTATTCGATGCTGTTTGGTTTACTCAGTCTCTTCTGACAATAAGGGGCTACAGGGCTGCTTCAGCAAACTCTTCGGGCTTCACTTAAAATGTATATGGCACTACTCGGTACCATGATTACGTTTTACCCATTTAAGAATTAAAGCTTCACTGTTTACAGTACATCTGAGTTAAATGCATTGTTCTTTGCCAGTTTGGGTTCTTTGAAGTCATTCGTGCGTAACTGGTTTTCCTCCAAATGCCTATCGAAACTTTGGCTGAGACTTGATTTTCACACAATGCTTTAGTTGCAGTAAAAAAAAAAATAGTTATGACGGCGGATCAGATGAAAGATTGTGCCTGGAGCCTCACCTGCCTGTCATTTTGAGTTATATAACGGTAAAAATGTGCAGGAGCTCAACAGCTGGATTCACACCTGCAGGCTCAGTAAAGCCGTCCATTAAAGCCCCCATCTTTTTCCAAATTAGACTCCGGCAAAAGTTTTCACCCGGAGAACTTGCTTTTCCTGCTACTTTAAAATGTTTTCTCCACCACAGTATGTCACTGTTTTTGCTATAAAACATATCTATTGAGCCGTTGTTGATTGGTTGATTGATTGATTGATTTTAATGTTGTCGGCACAACGTTTTATTTGTTCTTTAACAGATACCTTGTTCTTTGACAGATAACTGTATTTGAGATTTTCTTTGGGCAAGTCATGTTCAGCAGTGACTTCTTGTTTTTTTCTGTTCACTTTTGTAATTATAAGAAACAGTGCTCTTCTTATACCACATTTACTTTCTTAATCTCAAGGGTAATCACATCACATGATCCCACCACTCAGAAAACAAAGCAGCCAAAAATGTAGCAATCCGCTCATTGCCGATTATATATCCTCAACTTTAAAAACATTGCCCCGACTGTTCTTTCCTATACGTACAAGAAGCCTTTATCAAAGCATTAAGATATGATTATGGTGACATTTTCTTAAGGAAACCCTGAGTGGGTGGGGGGGGGGGGCATTCTGAAAGGAAGGAGAACTACATACTCCAGATCTTATCAGAGAAGCATACATACTGATCTTTGAAGCAGCTTATTACAGATCAAGCTAAGAAGACAAGTGAGGTGGTGTACAGATCAGAGGAATGTAAGTAAATGCACCTGCTAGACTTCACTATCATTCAGTGTGTGTCAGTCAGCACCGGGGCCTAGCTGGCAGTGATGCCTCCTTCCTCGCGTTTTTAATATCAAATCAGAGCTGCACCTCTTCTTGTCCTTCAACGACCGAAAGGCCAAGATGTAACCAGAGGAGTACTGGTTTTTAAAGAATTAATAAAAGGGTTATTGTTTCAATCACGGAAGCATTGGAAGATGAGGTTTGCACTGCTGGTGCGGGTCAATTGTTCAGCGTCATTACGATTGTCAATGGCTGACAAACAGCAGACAACATATGTAAATATTGGTCTTGTCTCCCAACACCTGAGCTCTCCAAGAATATTCATTGTATTATCACATTTACAAACGCAATCGATCATTCAGACTGGGTGAGCTACATTGCTTTAACCCACAGCTCAATCAGCATACAGTGTGCATATTTTTTTATGCATACATTTTTTTGCATAATTTGTTTGGCAACATTTTCAATTGCGTGGAGATCTTAGAAGAAAATGCATGCATTACAAGGACCTTAAAAACAATGGTAAAGAGCCCTTTCTTTGTCCATTGGATAATTGACTGCTCATTTTTGGCCAAGCAAACCTGCCTCGTACGGAACCCTTAGCCGGTCAGTTTAATTTCCAAAGCAGAAACCAGTCGAACGTTCTAATTTTCACTGCTCAAACTAAATAAAGGCATTGGTCACACCACTGTTGTTCCAGAACCTTTTCATTTTATTAACCCATTTAGCTGTAGTAGAGATGTAAGGATTACATTTGCATTTGTTTCCTTATCAAATGAATGGCCTGCACTAGAACTGGGGGCCGTTTTAGATGGGATGCACAGTTGTTCTCATCAGGTGACGAGCAAAAACTGATCAGCTTGCAAGTCTATAAGTGTAGGCTATAGAATCTTCTTCATGTTTATTCTCTCTGCACTAGTCTCCAGACTCTTTATCGTTTATTTTGGTCTAGTTGAGACAAAAATCTGCTAGCTCTCCTATCTCTCATTCCATTCTAACACAAGTCTAAGTAAGCTTTTATTTACAGGCTAAAGGCTAAAGGTAGGTAAAGATCTAAGTATTTGGCAAACTGTGACTTTGGTTATATTATTTTGCTAAGCAGGCTGCCATAAAGAAATACAAAAAACAAAATACTGTTAGATCTGAATTGAGATCAGGCAGAGACGTTTTGATTTATAGCTTGATTTAGTCACACTCTCCTCAACCGGGCTTGTGGTGAACACACCCAGTGCAACACGCTTCTCATCAGATGCTTTGTGTAAACAGTGCCATCATCTCCTGTCGCCAGAGGAAGGAACTGTACAGCAACGCAGAGAAATGCCCAATCACTAGGAATCAGTGGCAAAGCACCAGACCACACCCACCCTGTCCCCAACAAGATCTTTCCCAGAAAGAAATGTGCCTCGCAAAGACAGCATGGTACGGCTCATTGCCATTCTCCAAATCTCCACTCGCCATTCTCCTTCTGAGTTAATAAATCTGACCTCTGCTTGATTAAAACAACACACTATCTTCCAAGTAAAAAAAGAGACAGTTTGAGAATTATTCCAACTAACCACTCATTTAGATTCTTGAAAACAACATAAAGCTTATGAAAGATGCATCTATTTTTAGTTAATACAGGAAACGGGGAGACCGTCTGGCAATTGTACTCACTAAGATAATCATGAACAAATATGAGCGTATTAAAAGGAGGCTGTCATTAAGTCGATATGGACAGACGCTTACTCTTAGTGCCGGGAAAGAAAACGGTGTGAAATTTTTGCAGAGCAAAAAAACACAGGATCACTACTAGAAGGTCGGTGCAAAACTAGTCGTGCTATGGCAAGCTCGCCGTGGCACGACATTGCGTAACGTCAGCGATGTAGCTTTATGAAATATGAGTGTGCATTCGGGAAATGTATTTACAGGACCTCGCAGAGCGGCAGAATGTTTTAAGTCGGTTTAGGGAGAAAATACATTTCAAATGGTCAAAATCCATATCCAGACCAGAGGATTTCTGTTGCAGTTGTTGTCATTTCCTGCCATCTTGAATGTTGGCCCTTACTGTAATGGGGGCTTTGCTGCCGCATGGCGTGTTAAGAGGATATCATTATCGTGTGTTTTTTGAGTAAGCCGCAGATTTGGTTAAATATAGTAGTTTTTTTGTCTCTTTCTTCTTTGGTTTTTTTTTTTTTTTTTTTTTTTTCTGG
Source organism: Hiodon alosoides (assembly GCA_025775065.1). Classification (NCBI taxonomy): domain Eukaryota; kingdom Metazoa; phylum Chordata; class Actinopteri; order Hiodontiformes; family Hiodontidae; genus Hiodon; species Hiodon alosoides. The sequence continues at coordinate 25,994 of JAOYSI010013424.1, read as the reverse complement.
GTCAAGCCGAACTCTCCCATGGCGATTTCTTCACAAAAAGCAGCCAAAGCTTCTCTTCTGCCATGAACGCAGCCAACATCGATGTTCTGTTCAAAAACCGATTGAAAAGAGACTTACATGTTTCAAAGCATTCTGGGAATTTGGGGCCAGGCGGCAACCCAAAGTATTACAGTTTAGACCATCTTACCAGTGTGCAACACGAGGCACGGCATATTAATGCAGAAACCAAATACTTTGGATATATGTAGTTTTGGTTTCACGCAAGTATATAAAATATATTTGTTAGGCATCCAATCCATGGAATCTCCTTTTTATTTGTTTTTTTGTCTAAATTACAACGTAACATGAGATCAAGCAGGAGAATTCTACTCTGATTTATCTGAGGACCAAATTCTAGTCAGTGACGGATGATCGTGCAGAGGTTGCTGGGAGGTCTCTTTAAATACAGCCTCTTAGGAAATCTTTTTATTAGTTTTTTATTCACACTTAGTTAAGATGCAAGTTTTTAATGTTAATAGTTTTTGAATTGCAATAAAGACAATAAACGATTGCATTCTTGGCATAATGCAAATGTCCACTGTTTTTTGACCAATTGTTTTTTTTTTTTTTTAAGGAAAGTCAACCATAGCGTGGAGTTGCTGCATGCCTATTTAAATTATCGGTTGAATTTATTATGATCAATCCGTCCAATTTTTACTGGTCCACACCAGTCTTACATAACGGTACTATTGTCTTTTTTGAAAAAGGTCCATACTCACAGCTTAGTAAATATACACTTCCTCAGCTACAGTTTATTAAGAGATGCTGGATACAACCACAAGTGAATGTGGAGCATAGCTATGTAGACCTGGAGTTGATTCATTGTGGCCTGTATCTGTGTTTTGATCACAAGTTATTTTTTTATTCACTCCATATACATTTTGGACCACATCTACTTGTTTTCAGAAGCTCAAGTCATTAAAAAATCTACATTGCAAACAAAAATATGTTTATTTATATTGATATTGGCTGTATTTTGCATGTGTGTATATGTGTATCATGCGCATCAGCCCCTGCATGTAGTCAAAAATTTTAAAAATCCTAAAATCTTGCATTACTATTCTGACAAAAGGCAACTCGTTTTCACATTAACTGGTCTCCCTGTGATTTGTGCCTCTGTCCAAGTGGGTCAGAAAAACTTGTTATCCATAGAGCAGCATGATCAGCGTTTTGTGAAGCTGCAGTGATTGGTGTAAAAAAGTTAAAGGTTTCGTCTTTAAATGAGGCTACACTTTTTCTTTTTTTCTTGAAAAAAGTACATTTTTTAATTGTGGAGGCTTAGCATGAGACGTCATACAATAAAAAGTGAACATTATCTAATTACCCAAGTTATAAACAGGACAAAGGACAAATTATTATACTCTGAAGAAAAGAAAAGAAAAAGATAGTCAGAGCTGATAGCTTTAGAAATAATCTTTTGAATAATCTTTTGAAAAGAAAATAATTAGTTTTTCAATGGGAAGGTGCAAGACAACTTTTTAGTATTATTCTGTCCTTTATTTATAGGGATCGTGTAGTTACTGACAAATTGCACCTAATCAGACTGACTGGTGACTACTATTATTATGAATGCATCCAAATACTGAAACTAGTCTAAATTATTATCTTATATTATTGTATAATTAATTATTTATATGACTATTTTACTTACTGATGATCAGTACAATTCTTGAAAACTGAATGATTTGCTGAGGTACAGCGAAAATTTGTGACATGTTAATAGTAATTCTTAAAAACAAAGTAATTGATTATTTTTAAATATTTTTTCTATCCTTGTTTTAATCATTTGATAAAAATTTAATTTGATAAATCCAAGGATTCATATAAATTCAATCACACGAACACACACAAATTTTGAATATATAATAAACTATGAGGCTGAATATTTTACAATGCTCTCATTTGCAAAATGTTGTCAACTCCATTTTAAAATGTGTTTTCCTTGTTTTTAAATGTTTTTAAAATGCCTGTGATAACTTTGTTCCGTCTCGGGCCGAGAAAGGTTTAATATTACCTTTCAATGTAGGTATTATAAAATGTCCACTTTGATTTCCTGATGATAAGAGCGAATATGAGAATGTTATTGTTCTCCATGCAGTTTCTAAGTATTTTGACCTGCACAGTATATAGTTCTTTTTTTATTATTGAAGAATGACATCAGTAAGTTAACCTACTGGGCGTACCCTGAAATAGCCTGTGTCATGCAATATATATGTAAACGAACACAATAAAGATTGCAAAACACAGAAAAAGCAGTATTTGAGTCAAATCGAGGAGTAGGGGTGAAACAGCTGAATTGTTACTCAATGGTGCCATCTAGTGGTGCTAAAGGTAAGATAAAAAGAGCTTAGGGAAAAACCACGTAACACGAAAATAAAAAGCTGACATTTTTGTGTACTGTGATGATCAGTTTTCAATTTATATGCATTTGATTGCCTTGTTCTAGGATTTGTTGAAATTCAATTAAAAGAATAGCATTAAAATATTATTTAATTAACTCAATCATAAGTAGATTGATTAACTGCATAATAAACATTAGATTGCCGATGTAAATGAGTTCTGGAATACTTATGCAACGGGGACCCAGGATGACATTTTGTATGATTATCTATAAACACGTGTATTTGCCAATCTTTTAATTAAAGACCATAGATTGTACGGCTGCTAGGCAACAACTATCAGCCACTTATTTCTTATTCAGTCAGTTTTGAAAGAATGCGACGATAAATATAGCAAATTCCTTGTTAAAAAAAAGAGGAGAGTCCCACCAGAAGAGAACCCCCCCCCCCACCACACACACACACACCCACCACCACACCCACACCCCCCCACACCCCCACCACACCCCCCACACACCCACACCCACACACACCCAACACCCAACAATCACACACACACACACACACACACACAGCCAACACCCAACAATCACACACAAACACCCCAACACACACACACACACACACACACAATCACACATACACACAGCAGTTTACTCTCAGTGACGCTCAGCGTCGCCTCTGTAGATATGCACCGGGTGATTGTGAGTCCACATTCTTAGCAGATGGCAACAATACCACCATGAATTGATCTGACAACAGTCGGCACGTTGCAGCAACAACAAAAACCTCCCTGCATCAAACAAACTAACATGGAACACCTGCAGAGGCCATATTTTCATTCTGGGAGAAGGCAATGTCAAGTTAACACAACAGAATGGCTGAATCACTTCTGAATTTGCCCTTTTTTTCTGTCTGGCACATTCACTACCAATTCCCAGTTGCTCAGCAACCAGCATCAGGTGATGCAGGACAGAATGTACAGTATATTCCACAATCAAAATAATTTTGCCACAATAACGTAACCTACATACTGTATTTTCCCCCCAGTGTTTACATTTCATAGAAGAGTCCATACCTCAAGGTATGGATTCTTCAGAACAGGCAGAATTGCTGTGTCTGCATCTTTACTGCTGATTGCTACAGTAAACACCCCCAATCTGATAAAGATAGGAATCTGGAAGAAATATTTATTCAAATATAAAACTGTCCTTTAATCGTAATCCTAATCTCTCGATGTTTGCTCACTTCTCCGGGCTCAGTTAGCTAGGTACTGTATAAATAGGCAAACAATGTTGATACACTTTAATAGGATTCATATCAACAAACTAATCCATGACTGCTTAGACCCAACAAAGGCTTTTATTTTGTACATTAGATGTCGTTCATAATGGCTATTCGATCACAAAATGTTTTGTGTCAAATGCACACAGTTGATGACCTACTGCTGGGGAAAAGGGGAATTAGCTGATCATAGCAGCTTCCAGAAAGAGCAAAGTATAATCATCTCAAATGTAACTTAGTTCCTTTTGTGACACACTTACTTTTCATTTGGGTAACTTCAATAAATATGAATATATGTGCATGACTATTTAGGCTAGTAAAAGCCAATGACACACGCAGATCATTTCAGATTTGTCTTAATCCAAAAGACAGGAGATAGACTTGGGTGATTGGGGGGGATCTACACCTTAGCAGTAGAGCCAGAAGAATAACTTATCAATAGACCATAAATTAGGCCATAAACAACGTGTTGGTCAAAAGGGAGAGAAAAGAATAAACTACCTTCTCAGAGCAGATCAGATCATCAGAAGACTAAAATAAACGCACTGCTGTTACAGCACGTCGACATAAAGCATAAAGACACGGGACAAAATTAGAGGAGGCACAGTTTACCACATGACCTGACCTGGTCCTTAAACGGCTGCCGTTTGTGACATCAACCGAGCCAATCAGGCGGTAACTAACCTCTGTGTCTGTGTTTAACTGATATAATTTGGACAGGACGCGTGTCTGAACCCAGACCGTGGAACAGAGATCACGTGCCGTTCGCACTACATGGAACACAGAACGTTTGTTAGCACAAATGTCTTGAAATAATAAAAAAATCAGGTCAGATGGTGTCTCTCTCTCTCTCTCTCTCTCTCTCTCTCTCTCTCTCTCTCTCGACTGAGGACAAGCCAAAGTGTGTCAGTCACACACGCGCTGCGCCGTCACCATTTCCCAGGAGTTCGCACAGTGCAAGGCTCACCTACGGTCGACCAATCTCACCAGAGCATTTCTGTCACACTGAATAGCCTTACAGATGCAGGCACTGGCCTGTGAACGGTACAGCAACGCAGGACGATTAACGCACACAGAACACGGACTCAACGACAGGTGCTTCTTGAGCAAACAAAACATGCGATAAGCACACTTTGCATTCTCACGTAGCAATAAAATAAAAAGGGACTGTCACCAACCTGTTAAAAGGCTTCAAAGAAGCATGCACACTGAGGGGGGTTTACACTCACTTAGCTATCTTGCCTTCATAGACAGGAAGTGAGGTCGTTGTGTGGAGGCGAGGGGAGGGGAAACAGGTTATCAGCGCTCACACACTCGCGCACTGGGCGGAGGGTGTACAGCTCAAGGTAAGCGACGCGGTGAGTTAAATGTCTTAACCAGAGGACGGCGCACCGCTGTTGTAACGGAAATGATCCACATCAGTAAATATACATCTGAAAATCCGTCGGGGCATTTCATAAGCAACTAAATAAGCCACTGCAACGTTTCCCCTCTAAACGAATGGCGGTACAGAAGTCCCACCACACAAACAGCCCCTGTTGTACAACGGCAGCACCACACAAACAGCACAAATTTTCCCAGAGGATTGACAGAGTCATGGAGAAGTCTGCTTCTCCATCTCCCTGCACTGGCCACATATGGCAGTCTGGGGCTAGCCAAGGCTCTGATCCTACACTCCCACCACACAGTCTCGATCAGCAGCCACCCCCTCTTCTCAGGCCGGGTGATGGAACACTCGTCTTGAATCAACAAGTCACTTCCCATCTTCCAACGCCAACTAAAAACCCATAGTATGACTTTAAAATATTAGACGTATATAAACTGAACACTGCCAACACCTTTAAAGCCATTCCTATTTTAAACTGAGATTCAGACAAACTGCCCATTGACTACAATAAACAAGCTGTGTTTTACAGCTGTGTACCACCCGTCAGATTTGGTTTCTGACACTGAACAAACGCCCCGTTCTGCTCTGCTGCAGAGATAGGAAGAGATCTCCGGCACCCTGCCCCTTCCCCCGCGGAGGGGGCGGGGCCACTGCCTTTATAAAGACACAGCGACACCTATATGGCTCTTCCACCGTATCGACCAGAGATGCGAACCCCACACTCAGAGGCGCTCACATGCCCGCGGGGGATAAGTAATAGAAACTTTAGAATGAATGTAGTGGTAATAGCTGGGTGTTGGATGAACTGTGATGGACACTGTGGATACCTCACTTCTACAGTCCACTGCTACCAGAAATGACCTGCGCCATGGTCCACCTTCTCAGGGTCCCTCGACAGGAACCGTTCAAATGCAGCCAAGGTCCTCTCACCCGCTCAAACGACGGGAACAAAGGAACCCGAGGAGGGGAGAGTATGGGCCTAGGGCAAAACAAAGGCCTCTTTGTCCCCAGGGCATGAATGGAGCAAGTGTTCCCCAGAAAAATGATTACATGCAGGTGTCGCTGCCAGCCCTGAGTCGTTAAAAGCTACAGGCTAATCCAGCTAATTAACCCACCAACGGTAGGGAGAGTTACGGTTACAGGGAGACCGCCAAGCTTCTCACATCCATGCAGGACTGTCAGGATGTTGGGCTTGGACTGTGTGGGCCAAAAGTGAGGTACTGGCCTAACCCAGCTGTATGGACCTGAACAGAGCCGAACGTGGTTCATTTGAGCTCAACCCAGCTGAAGGTCATCTGCATTTCGGAGACAAAGGCACCACTAAAGCCGCGTGTTCCTTGCTGGCTGAACGCCATTTCATCCATCACTCTCCTCCCATCTTCACTTGTGACAGACAGCAGAACATTCCCACTTTGCTCCTTTGATGTTAATATGTTCCAATGCACTCACAAGACAAGCAGAGCAACAGAACGTCAACATTTGGCTCGCAGACGCCAGTCAGCAAACTGTAAAAAAACTGGAAACGCTCCAGTTTATGGTCCACCGAAAATCAGATACGTCGGCGGACATACTTTTTCCCTTTTTCTTCTTTCCGTTTAGCGATTAAAAGAACACGAAGAAGACCCTGAAATTTAAAAGAAAACAAAACGAGGCAGCTTCTAATTCAGTGACTGACGCCAGCTTGAAAAAAGTCAGCGAAGCGATCCACATTCAGAGAAGATGTCTAACAGAGCTTCGGCTATTAACATGAACATGAAGAATCTCCAGCCTGTTGCATTATAATGGGCATGAATCTGGGAAGAGTAAGGCATACTGACCCCCTTACAAGACAGCGGGACATTACAGCCTGGCCGGGCCAGCAACACATTTACACCCTGAGCCTGTGACAACTTCCTGTCCACACAAGGACTTTTATTATGCTGTTGACAATGGTAGAATTAAACACAGAAAGCCCAGGAACAGATTAGATTTTATAAACAGAGCCCAGAAGTAATGCTGCAATGCAGGTGCCGGGCCAGGGCTCAAAACCCAGGCCCGTCTGAATGAGAGTTCGAGTTTCGGCAGTATCCCACTCAGTTTTATCCTCCGATTGTTTCAAGAGAACAGAAAAAGAATCCGGCCTGCACAGAGAATCTGAGGACAAAGGGGTTGACCGGAATGAACGAGATCGCCAACATCAGACCAACAACCCTGGTAACCACGAGGAAGAGTCGATCAGCGTTCAATTAACTTCCTGGAACAGCGGCTGGGTATTACCTATGACGTGTCGTCACCCAGATACACACAAAGAGACAGACCCTGCAGAAAGCAGTTCTAAAGGGGGTCCCGTCAGCCAGCAACGCCCAACACAGACCATTGGCCACGCCTGTGGTTAGTGTTACTGAAAAGGTAAAGGGTAATTATTGTTGCCAATGTCCTTAAATATTAAATAAAAAAATGTAAATGATTAGTTTTAAAATAAGTGACATAAATCTCAAGAACAGGACAAAGAAAGAGCACTCGAGTTGGAATTTCCTTTAGAATAAAATCTAAACAAATGAATTAATAAACTTAAGAGGTGCGTCTCAGGGATTCTGGGATAGGGCGTCTCTCTCGTCGAGCATTGCCGTTGACAGGTCTGACAGCGCGAGGCGCCTGACTCCCGCACACGGCAGGGTCCTAGGCGCAACGAGGGGAGAGACGCCTTGCTGTTACATGTCGAGTGGCTGCCATCCTCATCACACTCACCGCTAGCCTCACCAGCCCCCGGGCGTGTCACAGAGAGAGAATCAGACAGGGCCAATATCAATATCAGTACCAGCAAGGCAGGGTGATTTATTTCCACAAGCAGAGAACACGGCCAATCCGCGCAACACGTAACCCTGGAAGACATCCAAACGGCGCATTATGCGTGTCTAACCACGAGAGAGATAGCAACTGACAGAGATGGGCCAGCGTGCATGGGCCAGCGTGCATGGGCCAGCGTGCATGGGCCAGCGTGCATGGGCCAGCGTTCATGGTAAATGAACGGGGGGGGGGGGTGCTGGTGCAGATAAGAGAAGGACTCTGCTGAGTCACCCACCGGCAGCGTTGAAAGAGCCAGGACAGGGCTCTGCCGCCAATCAGACGGCAAGTTCCGACAGCACAGGAATAACAAACAGCTCGCCTTCCTAAAGCCTTCAAAATAAATAAATAAACACATTCAGGAGAACACAACAGTTTCCTAACAGGACTCTGGATGGGCCTTCAGAATGCACAGGGACACTTTGGGAAAGGCCGAAGCAAAGAGAAGAATTGAGAATGCCTTATTTAAACAGACGCCCTTCCACCACATAATTCGGCAGACTAACCCCGCAGTTAAGCTGGCTTTCTGGACATCCTCAAGGGTTCTGTGTCCCGGCCACACTTACCTGGATTTGGGAACCGAGGCAGAGGTCGGATACGGATACAGGACCGAGCCCAGGCAGGGTCAATCTGATCATGTAGTCGTGGTCATTTTACATTCCGGTCCACGCTTGGCAAATCATTGGCAATTAACAAGTGGCTCAAACATTGGCTAAAAGAGTTTTGGCCTCGCAGTCAGACGCATTCGTCCTGTGGTAACACAAGCACTGGATACAAGATGCTGGTCCCATCCATGAAGGTAGAGGAACCCAGCGGGGGCAGTCCTGGAGCAGAGCATTTCAGTTTCTCTGTGTGTGTGGCAGAGAGCCCAAGGTAACGGATTTGTAAGTCGTAACCATGCGGTTGTCGACTCCGATCCGACCACATCGTTTATCCTATTGAATACGGCTAATGAATGAGCCGCTATTAGCATTTGGCTAATCTGCCGGGCCGAGAAAAGGTATGATTTCACAATTTGTCAAGCAGGCAATACAGAAATCTGTCTGTTGGTAATGAACCCGTTAGATAATGCTGTGGAAGCGCTGCAGAACTTCTCTTTAAACGGATGCACTGTTAATGAGACAATGAAACATGTTTAGAGCTAAAAATGGCTCCAATGGGCAGAAACTGCACAGCGGCAGTAATCACCTGGTGTAACTACGGTCATAATTTGGGAAGAGGTCAAATGGAAAGCCAGTAGTGTCGTGGGCCCTCCTCAACTCTTTTATTCTTGAGCAAAGTACTTAGCCTGACTTGCTTAAGCAAATATCCAGTTAAACAAGTGGATGAATACAGAAATTGTGGATACAACTTGGACAAAAAAAATCCTGCTAAGCAAATAAACTGGAAGTCTACAGTTTCTCTAGTGGGGTTTAACCCTCTTCATTAACAACCTCCTCATCTCTCTCCTCCTCGCTTTGTACTTAAATATTCAGTAGGATATCCAGACCCTGTGCCCACATGCCGGCTAAGACTGGCAGTTTTGTATGAGCCAATGCACCACGCCTGGTATTTCCCTGTTGAAATCCTACAGCCGTCTGTGTGGCTGTTTTTTCAGCTGCCAAACTGCACGATAAAGTCACCCTGCAGGGATTTTAATCAAAGCCCGAACTTATGTAAAGCCTGTTCGTCTCCAGTGAATACGGAGACTTCCATAGGACACTTGAGGGGGTTCAGTTGCAGTGGTTTAGATACGAGGCATTGGAGAAAATGCATGGATTGGGCTTTCGGCAACAAAGTGGGAGCCTGCTTACTGAAGGGCTTTCCTCATCAAGTCATCCGTGCTCAGTCAATCAACAGTTCTGTGCTGCATGAGCATCTACAAATCCTGCTTTCCGCGGCACACCACTAGTGTCAGGGTACACAGGACACACAATCATTCGCGTAGGGAACCTACCACCGGCCGCGGCCGCGCGTAGGGAAAAGGATGGCTTTGCTATAAGAGACAGTCAGCATTATATCCTTTTCACCAGCCCCTGTGGTAACTGACAGGGAACTAAGAATACAAACATTCTTCTCAAGAATGTTTGAGCAAAGAATGTCAGTGTAAAGAATTGTGTGGCTCGCACTTGCAGACAGTAAACGTAGCAGTCACTCGGTTTCAGGACCTGTCTTTTCTGAGACATTTTGAGTGCGTATTGACAAAAAACGCAAAGGGAAATCAAAAAGTGAAGCCTTCAAAGACAGAGATGTCCGCCTATCGACCGACTGTCGAACAGTTAGCAGTGTTGTTGCACACCTGATCGCTTCGACGTGCCCGACAGGTGTAAATAGCACAGCTGGCATCAGAGGAGAACCGAAACAAGCAGAACAAACGGCCGTCGCTACCGTGAATTTTCCAGCAAAGGATTAGAGATGACGAAAAAGAAATCAAGAAGAGTTTTCACAAATATGACAGAAACGTGTGACTTTACACAAGGCCCGATAAGAAGACAATGGTTTTCTATGAATCAAAGGCTAACAAAGGAAGTGTGATTTGAATGGAAGAACTAAATTATAATGCATTAAAGTTAAACTATGAACCTTGAAAACAAAATCTCTTTTGTATTGCTATGCAAACAATGATGTCACACTTAACAGGCCAATCAATCAATTTGACGGCTTCTGGCGGTTCATTTAAAATATACGGTCTTCGATTTTTCAACACAAGAATATTTATTTCGGAAAATGTATTAAACTGGTGTATTCATGCAGCCATCTTAACATTTTAAACGTGAAAACCCTTTAACAGGAGGATGTGGCGGTTCTAGTGATAATAAAAATGTACAATCATTAATCATAATAAATCCATTGAAAAGAGGGTTCGGATTTAGCCCACGAGCCGCCTACTGAATACCCTGGTATTACAGTAATATAACACCTCATTTTATTGGATAATGCAGAAATTATTTAGCATATTGTGAAATAATACGGTACTTCCACTGGAGGAACACGTGATTTCAATTCCAAGCATGTCACTCAGGTTATAGTGATTCAGTACATTTCTCTGGTAAAGTACTTTAAATGTTCTTAAAACTGTCATGCAGGAAATTACATATATACATATAGACATAAATACTTCTAATTCTCCTATTGTAAGACGGAAGTTCTGAACCTTTCTCCTATAGAGAAAAGTAAGAAAAGCTCTTATCCAGAGCGTTGTACACCCACACCCACGGTCTTGCATGTTAACACTGTTGCGATTTTAGACATACATCCTCAGCTTAGATCCAGGTTATGAGTATGACCTAACCAAGCAGACAAAGTATAAAACAACGATTAAGTGAATAACCAACTGTCACTGGTTCCTCACTGATCCGCAGCCACTTCCTGGAGAACGCAACGCACCATCCGGCTCCACACTTAAATCTTAATCTGAGCCTGCACACACACACACACACACACACACACACAAAATTAGTTATTCTGCTCCATGGGACAATGGCCACAAAGAGGTTATGTAAACTGCTCTTCTGAAGTAGCCCATGGGCATGGGCATATTTTTATTTTGAATTAAAATTTGCATCATGTGATGCATCTTTCAACAATTCAGGTCAATTGCCAGGCACCAGAAAGGCCTGTTTGTTGGCCATTGTTTAGAAATTAAAATAAGAAAAAAGGCTTGCAGGCTGTTTTGACTGCAACATCCCACTGGGCTTGGGAAGCGGAAGCAGAAGCAGAAGGTAGAAACACCTGGATCAGTGTCAAAGTGGTCAAACATGCAAGAATGGTGTCATTCCCAGCCCCCTGTGAAAGCCTTATTCTAAAGGCCACCTGTGAAAGCCACGTTCTAAAGCCCACCTATGAAAGCCTCATTCTAAAGCTCACCCGTGAAAGCCACGTTCAAAAGCCCACCCGTGAAAGCCACGTTTTAAAGCCCACCCGTGAAAGCCACGTTCCAAAGTCCACCCGTGAAAGCCACGTTCCAAAGTCCACCCGTGAAAGTCACGTTCCAAAGTCCACCTGGATCAGTGTCAAAGTGATTAAACAGCACCTTCATCAAGTACGGTGTCATTCCCAGCCCCCTGTGAAAGCCTCGTTCCCAGCCCCCTGTGAAAGCCACGTTCCAAAGTCCACCTGTGAAAGCCACGTTCCAAAGTCCACCTGGATCAGTGTCAAAGTGATTAAACAGCACCTTCATCAAGTACGGTGTCATTCCCAGCCCCCTGTGAAAGCCTCGTTCCAAAGCCCACCTGTGAAAGCTTTGTTTGATTTGGATGAGAGTATTCGTACTAACCACACCCTGGCAGAATTTTCAGCGATGAGCACAACTGGTACCAAATTTGGGAGAAAGAAGAAAAACAGGCAAATCCAAAAGAATAATAGTTTGTTCGCTATCCTGAAGTACAACCCTCTACAGAAAACAATGGTGTGCCACATGTTGGCATTCCTTGGTTCCATGTATACGGTGGCATGACTAACAGTCTGCAGGCTTGCATCGGTTTGCTACGCGGCCGCTGAACCTCAATGTGTTGAGCAAGAAGCCATTCTCTCACGTGGACCTATGTGGCCACGCCCACTGATGCCCCACTCAGTCCACAGGTGAAAGACCGCTCTGGCATGCTAGTGCCTCATCTCTGACATACAGTCACAGAGGCGAGAGGACCAGGTCCAGGGGGCGTCGGACACAGCTCCCCAATTTCCGTTTTAAAGCTCATCAAACACGTCTTTACATCCACCATCTCACCAACAGCCAAAACGTATGGCTCAATTACAAGTACATTTACTGTTTCAGCTGTTCAGCAGGAACAGTTTCTATAGCTTTTCAGGTAGCTAAAATCACTGGGGGTAAAAAAAAAAAAAAACTTCTTAAATAGCCATAATAATACTAATAATGTCAATCACAGAACAAAATGTCTGCCTGTCATCCTAACTGTAAAAAATACTGTCCCATTCAAAGCCATATGTGGACCACAGGACAATGCAGTGCTCCAGGGCAGACTGCCTCCATTTTACCCATTGCATTCAGTCAAACTGCTGACCTAAAAAAATGCAGTGAGGCAATCAATCCCATTCAGCAAACAGGCACGTTCACTGCCCCGCCACCAAAAACACGTAACGCACGCACACACACACGTACTGCATCACCCAACACATAAGCATGCCTGCACACACACACCCACACAATGCAAAATCACAGACACAACATCACCACAGACAATTAAACATACATCACCTGAGACACACATACGCACTACATCAACACAGACAAACACACATACATTACCAGACATGTACACGGGAACACCCACTTTACATCACCACAGGCACAGAGAGTGGCATGGCCAGAGGCAGAGAGAACGGCGTTTAGATGTCAGTTGACCAGGAGAGCATGGGTGGAAGTAAATCGCTAAGGCAACCGCACCCCGTTACCATAGGTGACGCGAAATGTGCATCTGGAGGCGATGCGGTGATGTAGAGAAGGCAGCTGTTGAAATACCGAGCACAGATCTGATGTGCTGGACACACAGCGTCGGGATGCAACTGAAAAGGCCATAGCCCTCCACCTCCGCAGACATGAAACCGGGCATCAGATCACATAACGAGTGGTGAGTCATCAAACATTTTCCAGCAAAACCCTGCTAAACACTCCACTCAAACCTCCACAAATGTCCCTACACACAGCGACACAAACACAGGGCAATGAAACCGGTCATGAAACGGATGGGCTCCACTATAATCATGGGGAGGGGGGTGGGGTGAGCGCAACTCTGTCCGATTCCCATCAGAGCCTTGCTCAACGTGTGCGAGGCGTGGGGGCTGCGGTGCTGACGCTGATCTAGCGCCTCACCGTGGCTTGACGGACATCATGCCGGTCTGCATCTTCCCCATGCAGCACGCTAGCAATTTACAGGTCCTAAGACAGCAAAGGGCTACGCAGGGTGACCACTGTAGGGATCCAGTGACCCCCTAACACAGACCCAGGATCAGTCTAGGCAGAATGCTTTTTGTTCGATATGGTCCAAAGATGTACCAAGAAAAAAGTAATGACCATGACCATTTCATAAGACTTTTTAAAACGGAATTCATAAATTAACCCAAAAAAATCATTGCTCCTCGAGGCAAACCACTTTTCCCAAACCAGTTTCAAATAGCATTCTTTAGCAGGCAACCCAATTGGCATCCCAGTAATCAAGGTTTGATTAGACCATTAGAGTTGAGACACACGTGTGATGTGTCAATTCCGAAAATTACCTGCCTCCCTCCAGCGGCCTCCGGTGTCACTGGACTGAACTAAAGGAGCTCGTTAATGCGTAAAGGGGATTTAAAAACTGCCTGCTTCGCAATGAAGTGTCCGATAATCCTGAGAAGGGGAGAGCGAGTGCGCACGGGAAACTCGAGGCTTCGGATCTGGTTGACGGTGCTGTCCAAACCCCACCCTAAGGTCGCTCTGCACCAACGGACCGTTTAGTCCCGGATTTTCCTTAGTTCAAAGGAGGAGGCAGAACTAAACAAACATACGGTAACGATCTTTATCACCTTCCCCATTATGACTATTCGCTTGAGAGGCCGACAAGGGAGACACCCCAATCTGAAATTAACTATAGTGCCGAGCTACGTTCATTACACGGAAAAAAGCGATACTGTACAGCGCAACTGTTGTGCCTAAAGGAGAGGCTAAATAAACGGAAATTAAATCAGAGGGACGATTAACTTTAGATCCTTAAGATTCCTAGTCTAGCCGTTTTCCATTAAGTACGGACAGCAGAATTTGGGACATTTAGCTATAGCAGCAACGACAAGTTAATGATAAGTGTATGAATGCAAAAAACTATAGTCATCTGTGTATGCACGAAGTCAACTTGAAATAAACTTAGCATAGCTATCGTAAAACTGATTCCAACTTCACCAATCTGTATTCGCAAATGTATCAATTATGCAACACAGCAGTATTACATCCACAGCAAAAATAAACCCGCTGCAGATCGCGTCCAACGTGTCCCAATGTTTCCGTGGAGGCTCGCGGAACACTTAAATTATGCTTGCGAGCACCCATTTATTTACATCCCAGCAAACTGCAGTGTATTCAACCGTAGAAATGTTGCATCACTTTTACATTTCAGGCAGCAACGTCAGAAAGAGACGCAGAGCAGTGAGAAGACAGTGTGTAAATGCTGCACATTCATCCTGCTAAAGCTAGCTAGGTAGTACATGTCCTTAAGTGGTTACCTTGAATTTACCAGTCATGCATAATTGACAGATTACTCACTTTACATGGTTGTCAACGCGTGATGCATAGCGGACCAAAGCAGTGCTTGAGTTCTTCTGACAAACAGGAATTCAAGGTGGATATTTTATTCCTTTCCAGTGGTATCGATTGATTTCTGTCAGATCTTCAAAAAGAACACACCTCAACTCAGGATGCTCTAAAAGACGCTAGTTTGGCGTCTGCTCTAGCCGTCAAGAAGAGACAAGACTGGCTATCCAATTAAAATAGGGGTTCAAATAATACGCTTCCATATAAAAGTTGAACAAATTTTAACGTAATTACTTTTTAAAACGCAAGACACAGCTCATGCATGGACCGCTCCCCCGCTCCGAGCCGCCCTTCTGCAAACCGGCACGCTGACAGCACTCCGCCCACACAGGACGTCAGCTATCTCTCCACTCAGCGGGCGTCGCGACGCAGCTGTTACGGGAAAAACCATGCGACGCTGAGGAAGCACACACGCTTGCACACCTGCCCGGAATGCTCGTAATGATAGGTTTTACTCCACTGCAAGGCACACCATAAGCAAATATAGGGTTGGCTGGATCCTCATAATATTTCAAAGCGAAAAAACTGGCCTTTTTATGTTATCACACACGAAAATGAATAAACACCAACCGATGCTAATGCAATTATACTGTTATAAATACAAAACAATGAAACTAATATACAAGAGGGCTGTTGTGCTTGGGTTAAGGCAATGTTGACGATCTTTCAACACGCTGCCTTTGATCTGCCAGGTCCTCGTGGTTAACGGTCCATTGGAGCTCTAGGGTCAGCTGCCAGGTAAACAGGGCAGGGCTAAATGTTCAAATATGGGCTGGACCGAAGAGGAGCGGGACAGACCCTGTTTCTTCTCTGCCGCCCTGCAGAGGCCACCTACTCCTACATGACCGGTAGGCAGCAGTAGGAGGAAAAAGGCGAGATGCACGGCAGAGACCAGGAGTGTCCTGTGATCAGGCTGGCACTTAGCTTCAGGCCTTCTGCCGGAGGTTCTGGGTTCTTGCCTCAGCTTGATCGAAAGAGGAGCAGGAGGTACCTCGCTTTGAGAAGTGTTGGTCGGCATTGATCTCTGTGAGCCTTGCTGGCCATGGGGGAAATAAAGGGGAGAATATGCCTCAGTAAAACCCATTCTGCTAATCCAGTCCAAAATGAAGCGGAGGGCAGGGCTTAATTTGTGCCGAATCCAGTTGGGACAGGATCCGGGACCTCCCAGATTCGGACCGGCACCTATTTCGATTGCACCCTCTCTGTGTTTTCTGGGACCTCCTGATTTACAAAGCACTGGACCAATACCATGGTTTTCCATCTGCCAGACAGATGACTATGGAAGATCACAAGGCCATGGCTTTCTTTGCCTGAAGTGCCAGACAGATGACTATGGAAGATCACAAGGCCATGGCTTTCTTTGCCTGAAGTGCCAGACAGATCACTATGGAAAATCACAAGGCCATGGCTTTCTTTGACTGAAGTGCCAGACAGATCAC
>JAOYSI010013414.1:20604-33981 GCA_025775065.1 Hiodon alosoides | reverse complement strand
ATTGTTCAGTTACACTCGAGCTGCGACCCCATTGTTCAGTTACATTAAGGCTGCGACCCCATTGTTCAGTTACATTACAGCTGCGACCCCATTGTTCAGTTACATTACAGCTGCGACCCCATTGTTCAGTTACATTAAGGCTGCGACCCCATTGTTCAGTTACATTACAGCTGCGACCCCATTGTTCAGTTACACTCGGGCCGCGACCCCATTGCTCAGTTACATTTGACCCCCCTAGGCATTTCAAAAAGTGTGAGCGGCGACTGCTCTGCTACAGCTTAATTAATGGAACAATTACGGGCAGGTTGTGAAATGAATCATTTAGCATGGACACGTGTCGATAAAATTGATCCGCGTCGTGCTATTCAGAACAAACGTTTCAATATGAAGGCTGATCAATAGTTGCCATTGCTACTGCGGTTGTGGCCAGATGTTTTCCTGCTTTGATCGTTCAGATCGCTAAGCATCCATCTGGGTTCCGACGGAGTAGGCAGGAAGCAGCAGTCTGACTGGTTACCTGGTTACCTGCATTGAACCATGTTGAAAACCCATAGGTTGCCCTAAAAACATTGAGATTTTTCGGCTAAATGTACTTGTTGACCCCTGCTGGAGTCATCCCGGGTTTTTTTGACAACCACTTAATCACAGAGGCACGTAAGGGATCCCTATTGAGCAAAATATCTACCTAGAATTCGAGATTCAAATTCATTAGCCGGTCATTACCCTGACCTTTTAAAGACATTTTATTTGTCCCAGAGAATATTGCTAAATTAATAAAATGTTAAATAATTTATTCTTACACTATCCGGAAAAAATTATAATGCCGACAAAATAATAATTATTATTTTTACTATTATTAATAATAAACAATAATAACATAGGTTGAGACCAAATAAAAATGTTGCCAACCGGCTAATTGCGTGTTACATAACCAAATTCAATAAGAAATTAGGAAGGGAATCGGTATTAGATGCAATTTTATTAAATGTGATTAGCGGGTTGTCAAAAGTTTGATTTGGCCCCAGCCATAGTAGTTCATAGTTGATCTTTCTAAAAAGCACCGTTAATTGGAGGTGAGAGTAAGACGGGCAAGACGTGCATGTATTTATTAAGCTCAGTTGAGAAAGGGAGATTATGTATTCAACGTGTGGAGTTGTTTTGCTGCGATGTGTTCTGCACGCGTAATAAAATGGAGTGAAGCAATACATTTCTGTTCTAGAATTTCCAGATCACTGCAGCTGAAAAAAAAATTCAAAGAGAAAACTACCACAGAAGCTTTGCTAATGTTGCTAATATACCGTTCGGAAATCTTGAACATGAATGTTTACACACGCTGCTGTTGAAATCCAGTTCATGTCGGGGTACCGTGATCAAAAATTGTGCAGCACAGACTTGATAATTTAGAGTGTTCTATGTGATAAATAATTCATTTATTGATTCCTTAATAAGAATTTCTGCATGAAAATATTGCATTTCATCATTTGAGTACTAAGTACCAGCTATGGAGCTGACCTAAACACAGATCCGATCAAGCTAAACACATTTTTAGAATTAAAATTAAAATTACAAGCAAATTACTTTTAATTATTCAAACAATGTATACTGCACACAAGTCATACTTGAGTTTTGAGATGCCTGTGTCATTTGCAGCACAAAGGTATGATGTTGGCACTAACGTAAAGTCTAAAAACTACAAAAATATCACATGGCCTGTACTCCAGCAGGTGATGAAAAAGCTGAGGTTTTCCCAGGGTTTGCTGGTTTTCATCCACCTTTAATGGGTTTTTGGTGGTCAGCTGGGAATGATTGAGGCCAGCGACAATTAATGAGGCAGATAAATCATTTAGTCCTATACCTACACAATGGATAATCTTCTTATATTACCTATAATAATATATTATATTTCCTATAGCCTTTCTATATTAAGAATATTACCGAAGGCAAAAATGTTATGTGAAATCTTTCCCAAACTTTCCTGAGTTTTAATAACCAACCAATAATGATATAGGCCTACTCCAAATGTTGAACCCTAACCCTCACCCCCAAACCTACTATGAAAACAGTCTGCCTCTGAATATAAAATATCCACATTTCTGGAAGTAACTTTGTAAAACAGTGGAAGAATGTGAAACTTTTTCAGTTTACCCCTTTGTTATCGTCTGAATGCACCTGGAAACGTATAATTTGTCTCCAATTAATCAATTAAAAGGTGAGGTAGAACCAAAACCCCTTCAAATAAGTACGTCGTCCTCCTCCTCCACCTACCACAATAATAACATAGACACAGAAAAATAACAACAACAATAACAACAACACAAACAATGTTTAATTTGAAACATTTTGTTAACATCTAGAAGACTTAGAAGTAACTGTTAAAACCACTGTTAAAAACTATGTTATCGTTTCTCTGTGTCTTTTGTGCATTTATAAAGACATGACAAACTGTGACCACACTTATATCGGCCCATATTTGAATATGTACAGCCTCATTAAAACAGAAAAAATAGGGTTGCCATTCAACAAATGTTTTACGTATTCAAGTATAGGAAGACTTTTACACCATACTAGGACTTCCATCCGACTATCTAGAATAATACAGAGACAGAACTAGTAGATAAAAGTGTCCACAGTAATTTTCCACTAGAAACGTGATGGCAAGAATTGGTTAAAATATAAAGTGAGGCAGAGAGCAAATAGCCTGCCCATGGTAATTTTCTAGCTCAGCATCTGAAATCTCCATTAATTTCTCAGGAGCAGGTTCAGAATTCTGTGAAGAGTTTAACACTTGTCGCGACCATAGCAACCGCAGGTGATTTTTTTTCTTTCTCCTGGTCCTCCAGAAGCTACCTGCTCAACGTCCATGCTCAATACAGACGACTTCCGTGTTGATTTTGATTCATTTTCACACCGGTACTTTTTTTGTTCCTTCCAAAATCTGTTTAAATACTGTCAGTTTGATGCCATTTGTCTAAAACTGTTTATCATAATAGCATTGATGGATCCTAAACTCTGTGGATGCGCTGGCAATCTGTATACATACCAGTCCGGTCTCTTGGATGCTGGATAAAAATAGCTAATAAAAAGCCATCCTACAGAACCCATCCGCGATGAGTGAGGCAGGATAATGAGCTGAATAAAAAATGAGACGTCAGAATTCATACCCAGACTATTAAAACAGGGCCGAACGCAATGGGAATACCACGGTACCATGTTTTTTAGAACAGGGAGTACATTTGCTCTTAAAAAGAAAAAAAAACGTGTTTTTCAGTGATTCTGCCAGAGCTCTACCTAGATCCTGAGCAAAAGCGTGAGACATCTTTAAGGATTTTTTAACCAAAATGTCGGCGTCTTACGGTCAACATTCGCTAAAGCAGGAAGTGGAACGCAGATGTTATTTAATTGATCACTCACCATGCCTCTGTGAATCAATAAGGGATATAATTCTATATCATTACAATTAGGATTGAGCCGAATCTTTGTAATACATATTGGAAGAGGCTCCCTCTATAATGAACATAAATACATTTTGTTTACTGCAGGAAAAAAGACAATAAACCCTAATCCTGCAAGATAAATAAACCCTAATCCTCCAGGCAGACTGGCTTGTTTATTGTTTGTGGTTTTATTACATTAACTTTAAGGTAATATATGCAATGTATGAAAAATTGTTGACACATTGGGATTTAAAATATAAAAATAAGTGTTTTTATAAAATTTTTAAATGCCCACTAATCACTTTGGGATTGACAACAATGCAAGGTGAATTAAGTTACAGTTTTAAATCAGCTACAGGCACGTTTCTATGTCAACTGGTGATAATAGCGGTTTTAAAAAAAGGCAGACACTACCGGATTATTTCACCAGTCGCACACTCTGAACCATTTACCCCTTTAAGTCTGAGCCTAAATATTTGCCGAGGACAGAGGCCATTTTTCCTGCACTGCTGTACTGGGGCTTGCATTTCGACGTGGGTGGTTTTAGAGTTAAAATAGAGACAGCTTTCACGCAGAACAGTGTCGATGGTTTACAGAGAGTGGTGCGACAGACACAAAAAAACATCCGCTCAGCGACAGACGTGTTGGTGAAAATGGCTCGATGAGGGAGAATGGCGAGAATCGTGCGAGCTAAACAGGTGTGGCCACAAACAGGTAAATAGCGGCGCAAACAACCACACCAGGTTCCACTGCTGTCAAACTGAGGAGCAGCAACTCCAGTGGGCAGGAAATCTGACCATTAACTGGCCACTGAGTGTGAACTCCGCTTTATTTGGTGTTCAGGTGCCGGTGTTTAAATGGGCAAAAGGTACAGGCTAGGAAACTCTTTCCTCTGCAAGGTAAAAAAAGCTTGCTGAAATTTTAGTGTAGACCAGAGAATTGCAAACGTCAGAGTGACAGTACTGTGACGCGAACAGGTAAAGTAGTAGAAGTCTGAGTACCAAATTTCTGTTTTTCTGTTTTAAAAACACAGAGAATTCATTGAAGAAAAAACATGCCCCTTATCAAGTGCTCAGCTGTTAAAATGGCAAATTGTGTTCGCGCTGCCATTGTGCAGAGGTTTGAAAAGTTTGAAATTCAGTAAAGACTGCGAGGAGAGTGGATAATTGTTTTTTTCCTTGTTGTTGAAGCAGACAGCTTTTCAGACATAACAATGTCAGCACTGTTTTGCATTATCAAAATAAAGATTAAATACAGCACATTTCACCATGAACCTGCGGCACAGATAATGTTTTGCTGTCTGAAGAAAACTAAATATACATGAAAAGTGATCTGAATTGTAAGTAGGGAAGAATTGTCTTTTTCTAAAAAGTTTTTTTTTTTAAATAAAAAATAAAGGTTACTTTTATTTTAGACGGAAAACATTACAAACAGGTTTTATGCCTATTCTCCATCCTAATGTTTGGATACTTATCTGACCTGCTTATGAAGTTTATAACTTATAAGTTTAACTTATTCCAAAATGCAAAAAAAAATTAAAAATGCATGTTTTTTTACATTAATTTTGTATGTGAAATCTGGAAGAATACTTAGCATTAAAAACATCTTACTAAATTGCAAACATTACAAAGCAGGTAAACAATATCAGAAATCCTCCTGAGAGGCTCAGTTGGTCAAGGTGCTCGTCTGAGCACAAGCTCAGCCTTGTGAGCTGAATATTGAAGATCTGAATCCAGCTCATATAAGCCAGTTGTGACCCTCTCTTCTCGGATTTCCAGATGCTTTTAGAAAAAGGGTTGTACCTCAGCTCAAATCAGCGCTGAAACGTCCCTGCAGAGTACATAAGAAATAAACAACTTTTTTTATTTTTTTATTCTCAATTAAACAACTGAACCGAAGACGAGGCTATAACAGTTAATACACTGGCATTCAATGTTCTTGGCTTCTGAAGTCAACCTCCGAGATTTTTTAGCTACTGGCAATTTAGTGGTCAATATACCTTGCACCTTGCTTGCTGATAATGTAATTTAGCAGGTCTGAGTATAAATTAACTCTGTGACTCATTTATAAATGTTAAAATCTAATTTAAGATTTAAGCCTAGCTAATACTGCACTAAGTTCAATGAGGTGTTGTTCAAAGGTCAGCGAGGCAGCTGCATTGCCTTGGAAAGGTACACAGCACAGCTTTTGTAGATGAGATCAGCAAGGATTGCATTTATTAGGCTTTTGAAGGTCACAGGTGCATTGCTCAAGCCAAAGGGTATAACACAAAACTGTAATAAACCACAGAGGGAGACTAAGACAGTCATCGGCCGGGGTACCACATCCACCCCCACCTGTCACTATCCTTGGGCGATATCTGCATCTCATTAGCAAAACCTCTTAAAGGGCCCTGCCATAAAACTGCCTGTCATACATTTCCGACCAAAAGTTAATCTTACCCTTTAGGTTACCATTTGTTCCAATACCATTTGTTAACCAAATTTTCCTAAGTGTGTCCACAAGCGAGCTACGGCATTTTTATGACAGGAAATGAATATGCTACATCAATGGTCTGAACGAGCAAAGTGACATCGTTGACATTGTTTCCCCAATCTTAGCTGAAACATAGTAAGCCTTGCAGTGACAAATTAATCATCCATGTCGGTAGGAATTTTCCTGAGATGTACACATTTACAGAGCTCTTAAACATTAAAGTCAACAACCCAATCAGGCAGTATTAAGTGGACATTCATTTTTTAGCATCTACACTAAACTTGTCGTGTAGTGTAAAATTAAGAAAGTAAGCTAAATTAAATCAAGTAAGTGCCCGTTTTTAGCCCAACAAAGTAAGTCATTATCAAAGACAATTCCAACTCCAGCTGTATCACCTTCAACCCTGCTTCCCTGTATTATGCTCAAGGCAATGTTTTCAGTTTAAATAAGTCGCACACAAGGACTACTATCAAGTATGCTGAGAGCTCACAGCTATGAAAACACAGTTGAATTATTGGGTGGAGTGGCTTCTTACAGATCAACGTGTTGTGGCTGTGGACTGTGTTTGAGTTGTGAAAACAAAGATAGTCAACGCTTTCCTTTGATGCTTTGATCCAGTCTCGTGGTGACTCCTCCTCAGCAATTTAAGCCTTTGCAGAGCAGCACTGGGGAAATAGAGTTCTCCAATAAAGCCACTTCTGTTGGAGAGTGCACATGTGCGCGCCAGTGTTGACTGTCAATTCTCCTCTCGTTTAAAAATAATTACATTCATTAAAGAAAGTAGTCTATTTTTTTCAGAGACGCAGGGCTAAAAGCACAGAGCAAGCTCGCCTCGATGCGCTTGTTTAGCGTCTCGCTGTGAATTACGTAGGCAGAACATCTTAAAATACACGAACATACGGAAAACATTTTGACGGCCACAGTTTTTCAAATAAGGAACACTAAATGAAATATGTGCGCTTGTAGAAATTGGACCTGTGTAATTTATTAGCGGCTAATGTCACGGGTCACCCGCTTGCCCAACTTACCTCAAATCAGCTCTGAAACTCTCCTTCTGAACGCGTAGCGTGAGATGGGTGGCGTGAACCAGAGGCGTAGCACAAAAACAACTTTTCATTTAATTTTATTCTCAATTAAACAGCTGAGCCAAAGACTGTCTTAGGCTGCAGCACAGTGAAAACACTGGCATTCAATACTCAGGCAGCCCTAGGCAAATTGTTGCATCTCACATTGAATGTTTTGAAAACGACTGCTCTGCCCCCGTAGCCCTTCCCAAATGGCTGAACCGTTTTAGTGTTTTTTCTGAAGTCTTTGGAGAATGTAGTGTCACAGAATCACAGCTCATGGTGACTCTGAGGAGCTGCCTAAATGTGCTTCGTTGTTGGACAAAAAAAAAAAAAATACCCTCCGCTTGATATCTTACTAAAGGCCAAGATGCAAGACAAAATTGATAAATTTGCTTGTTGTAATCTCTTCACCGCAGAACACAATGTTTGCTGGATTCTGATTTCCAATTTTATTTCTGAATGGGAGAGAGATAATGATTGGGTGGCAGGAGTGTGTGGGGGGGGGGGGACTTTTTCTTCCCGGACTAAATAGATGTATCTGCTGTTGGAAACTCTTGCTGATGGGAATTTAACTGAAAAGAGCATGCCTCACTGTCCCCTGGAGCACCTCAGTCAGACCGCCCGGGGGCCTTTTGTACCTGGGCAAAATGACCAAGCCAAACATCTCCACTGGGCGTAACCTGCTCCCAATAAATAACTAAAAATACTACCGACTCCGCGGCGGCAATACAGTAAGGAGAACCGGCCCGGAAAATGCAGTTCAATGCGTTACATTTTCAGCTCAGACATAACTTCATACCGTCTCATTGTCGTAAACTTTGGGTTTGAATGGAAGGCTCTCAAACTTTTCTCATTGTGAGCCTTTCCCCTTCACACAGCACGGATCATTTCACACCGTTTTGCATAAGTATTGAGTTCCTACTCCGAGAGCCAGACTCTGCATCATTTTGTCAGAGAGTTGCAACGGTACAGTGTACTTCACATGCTACAGACCTGGCAACAGTATAACTAACAGCTTGGCTTATTTCCTTTCACGGCTGAGATTTTCATCTAGCTCAAACCCTTCTGAATCTACTTGATCATGTAATAAGAAAGAAACATGGGGAAGATTAAATGTGGTTCCCAGCCAATCGATTTTACTTGGTATGGCAGTGCAATGAAAAGTATTCATCTGTTTCCCAGGGCAGATCGGAATGCACTTGGACGTACCATCCTGGAAGTCATCAGAATGCTTGTGTCTCACTGAACGAATATCGCAACAGCAGTGTGACTTAAGTGAGGTATCCGGTACAAGGAGGAACAGAATTGTTTGTGATCTGAAAATGATAAAAATTGCAGAAGTCCAATGATCTGTAGTCACATACTCCCAGGAACGGTCCCCCAGTGCCTGCCAAAAGCACGTCGCAAGTGACACGAGCCAGAATTGATCCATAACACATATATATTTTGAACCAATATACATTTTTTTTAACGAATTAGAGCCATCTATAGCAAGTCACTAGTATCATTGTGGCACGAGATTTTGCTTTAGCTATGTGCTCACTGAGTGTGTGAATGCGAAACTTTACGCTGCAATGCTAAAGCTGAATGCGCTAACTCCCAGAACAGCTGGAGTGGAGAGCGTGCTTGAGAACAATGGAAAGATATTGATACAATGTGTGAAGGACAGCCTTTGTTTTCCGTTCCTACCCCGACGATGGAGTCATAGGCGAACGCTGACAGCATGATTTCTTAAACGGCTCCTTTTATTTTGTGAGAAATAAAGCCGGCGCCTAAATGTAAATGCCTAAACTATTACTATTAAATTTTAGAGAAGTAAATTACTGTGCACGTCTTGAAAAAAATTTTAAGTTGTTCTTCAGACGCGTTGAAAACAATATATTTCAGGTCTGATTTGAATAACAGAAAGGCTGTGCTATTATTCTTTGATAAAAGTATAGTTTAGTTTTTTCATTTTTTTTTTTGCTGCTATAGTACGTATGTCTTCCACAAATCACACCGATGAACACTGTGTACATTTTAAACAAGAGGTTCTCTTGTCTGACCCATTTTTGTGGAGCAAAAGTATATGTTGCTTAGCCATGATTGGAAAAACACCCCACCATTAGACCATGAGAACCGTTTCAGCTAGAAAGTTTTACTGAAGCTGGCCATTACAAGGGTGGAATGCAGCCAAATGGCTTGTCATTTCTACCAGTAGTTATGGAGATCACAAGAGGATAAGGTCAAACTTCTCAAAACCCACGAGGGAGGTGTCAGATTTTCCTGAAACGTGCGAAGATTGCCTTTTGGGCAAGGTCTTTTTAAGGACAAGGTTACAGGTCTGATCAAAGGTTATAATGATAATAATAATAATAATTATTATTATTATTATATTTATTATTATTATCATTATTATTATTATTATTATTATTATTAAGGGGAATTACCCTGGGAATGACCCATCAGCCCCAACTGAGCATTAAACTTCAGGATTAAAATCTGTTTTAGGAAGAAATTACAATTAAGTGGTTTATCGGAATCAACAGATTCTATTCAGGAGGTCTGGACTTAACAAAACAAACGTTCTGCAGTTACTCTGCCCCTTTCTAGCAGGATTAATGCTCCATACTGGGGCATTAACAATGACTTTGTGTCTCAAAAGAAATGACCAGGCAATAAATAACATGGTGTTTTAATCATTAAAGCAGCCATATGGTGCCTTGTAAATGATTACCATGTGTACTTGAAATCAGTGAGAACAATAGATCGTAACCCAAACAGCAGTGGGAAAATCGCACGTTGACAACTCGTTACGTCTTTACCTACCCTGGATTAATGCGGAATTGACCTTTTTTTCTCTCCTTTGTTTACACTCGGTTGCCGTTCTGCCCCATGCTTCACACAGCTGGTCTCGCCAAGCAGACGTCAAGGAGAATACCTGCTGACAGCATTAAGGAATTTAAGAAGCGATCACCGACACGTAGCCCCGCAAGCTGGATCTCGCAGGTTTTTGAAATCCAGCTCATGTCATTTGTTGACGGTGACAGCTGCGACACACAATTGGATATCGGCGGGGCTATCAGCTTGTGCTAACCGGTGTCTCCTCCTGGCCTCCCCGTTGTGAGGGATGTGCCTGCGAGGGATGTGCCCCAATGGTCTCAGAACCTCTCGTGCGGGCTGCGTAGCCAGCAGTCGTGGAAAAGAGAGGAGTAGCTCCATGGCAACTGGGTCGGAAGAGGTTAATCGTACTTCCTCACCCCGCCCTTGTATGGGGGCAAGATTTGTAGCAATGAGCCAAGATGCCAGTTCATTCTTGGAATGACTCCATCCAAATTTTATTTAGAGTTTATGAAGTTAATTTACCATGCCAACCGTAGTGTCACTTGGCATTGTACCATAGTGGTGGATGTCCCACGATGGGTCACTGGTACCCTGTGCCTTTTCACTGGTTAAAGCAGCCCACAGGTTACTGTACCCAAAGTACGATTCCACCAAGACCTTAACAGATGACACTCCACAACACAGCATGAGGATTTGCCCATTATAAGCACTTCACGGTTCGTGAAACAGTTGGGGAAAACCTTGATTAAAATGGAGCAAAGTTGAGTTTTAACACGATTTAAAACCTGAATGTTACCAGAAAACCACCCTGAATCTAAGTTTGCATTCAGTCACTTAAATTGTAATGTCCTTTATCTTAATTCTCAGAAAGAACTGGTTTAAAATATATACGATTCTTTTTTGGGCAAACATTACCTCCTTCACTCATTAAATTTTCTCTTTATAAATGATTTTCCTCCCTGATTTCCTTAGAGGATCGTGAAGAGGAATGTTCTGTTTTTAATTGAGATCTTGAGTTAATTGGCATTGTCTATATGCCATTCCCTTAGGGTTTCCAATGAGATGCTAATCGGCAAAAACGCAGAAATGGAAAATTTCTCCTGAGCCGATCTCATTTCTCTTGGACATCAAAAAACCATTGGATATTAGGCCTACTTCTCTGGCCGTCCGGTTTTCCGTCACCTGACGTGCGAGAGACATCGTTAAAAGACATCTATGTAGCCAGAAGCTCGTTCTGAGCGATGAATGATTGAGTTTCATGAAAAACGCCTTTTGACTCCTGGACTGCATATTGTTTGAATACAGCCTTGCTGCATGTTTGCTGTTAAATGATACATGGGTATGAAGCTTGAAATTTGCCCTTTCGGTGTAAATACAGAGAGCCATGACAGGTGAAATGGTGCATGACTGATGTTGGCTTAAAAAGAGGATCTCGTCTTTTTCTTTTTCTTTTCCTTTTTTTTTTTCCAGATACGGCCGGATCAGCAGCGAGTGAAAATCTAATACAACCGCAGTGTCCCTGACAATAAAAAAACCTAAAAATAAGGTCCGTCCCTATTGCAGATGGAGAAGCGTACTCTAATGGGATAACAAGCAATCCCACCGTGGACAAGATGGACGCAGCTCATGGAGGTAGCCCCTGCTTACTGAAAGAGACAGAAAATAGCCCCGCCCCGCCCCGCCCCCCGAGGGCGAAAGACAGCCACTTTGCGGAGGGGGGGGAAGCCTTTACATTAAATGTCACTTGCAGTTAATCTCTCCCTATCGATGGTTTCACTCCATCATTGTTTTCCTCAGCCGACAGCCCAATTTACATCAAACGCTGGCTGTCAAAGCTCCCCCCTTTTAACCCGTCGTCCCAGACTAATGATTCCCCGATCTCTGGTCTCGGGGCGCGTGAGCCGCGCAGTGAAACAATAGGAGTTAAAGCGGAGTACTGGCGACGCCCCAGGGCTGACTGGAGGATTAGGGCCGATGATTATGAATGCCCAACGGTAGTATCACTGCTTTACTCTAAAGACGCCGATATCCTGTAGGGCTCTTTACAAACAACTTCTTCTGTAGATGCTCAGTTGATTTGGCTGGTTCAGTTGTCTCTCACAATTAGCTTGACTTATATATTTGAGGAAGGCACACCAGTAATTAAGAACAGTTAAGAACCTCAGATTTGTTTTTTTTTGTTCCCGGCAAATGGAAACCGAAGGAACGAACCGTCCTTGACAATTGTACGGAACGTAGCTGACCTGAGACTCAGTTTTCTTCTCCCTCTCTTCCATGCCAAGTGACGATGTTTGGTTTTTCCTTGGTCTCCTGACTTTCGCATACTGAGTGGGATATTTTTTTATGCGTTTGTGATCTCGATTCACTTACCCTAAGGAGGTAACATTTGCTTATCAAATTGCACCAATATGCATCCGAGGATTTCATACAAATCTTTTCTGCTGTTATTTTCCCTTTGCTCAAGAACAAATAAGATATGCCTTTCAAATGATTTGAGGTTTCCATAGTAACAGTGGAGTGGTTGTTAGAATTAAGGCCATCTCCATTTGGCACAGTAATATACCGCCCTACAGTACTGTGTTGAGGGAAACGTAATTGATCCTTCAGAAACCGTGATCACTTTACAGGCTAAATCTAATCAGGGTGGTAAATTGGTGGTGGTGTTGAAATCATATGTTATGGGAAATCAGAATGCAATATTGCCAGCTACGCTAAAAAAAGGGCCATTTTGTATGCAAACTGATTCGTTTTATAGAAACTTCATATGTACGGCATCATGCAAATCGGCTGAAAGTGCTTTACAATACAAAAAACCGAAGTAAGGTTAATACAATGGGTAAAAAAAACTTTTAAAATAACAAAAATGAAAATGAAACGGTGCCAGTAAAAAAACAAGTCAGACAATAGGAAACTAAAAACGAGAGAATATGCATTAATTTAAAAAGCCAGTTTGTAAAAAAGGTGTTTTTAAAAAGGTAAAAAGAAGACCGACTTTTCTGTCATCCGGGAGACTGTTGTCTCAAACTACTGTAAAATGAAACTGTCATTGTTTATTACTGCATCAGATGCTTTATAGCGTAATTGTGTTTCACTGTAAATTGTGAAATACAGCTTGGTCCTGTTCGGCTGTGCTAAAATATTAAAGATCGCTTACTGTCCAAGCCAAAGACACATACTGAATTGTGGGCTGGGGACTGGAAGTCAAAAGAAATTAAACATTTCATCAATTAAGTTTTAGCATATTTCTAAAAGCTATGTTCCAATCTCATTGCATTTGAGAATAGCAGTTTAAAAACAAGCTAAAACGTAATGTTGCCGTGGAAACAAAAAGGCTAACCTGCACGTCCAGATCATATCTTGTATTTGCAAGTATTTGCGGACCGGGATGAGTACAGCAGCCCCTTAAGTAGACCAATGGCCCGCACATGCACAGCACGGCGCCCAGGTCTTATTCAGACAGGGGCTTCGAACCTACTAAAGCATGTTCCCACGGCGCCCAGGTCTTATTCAGACAGGGGCTTTGAACCTACTACAGCATGTTCCCACGGCGCCCGGGTCTTATTCAGACAGGGGCTTCG
>JAOYSI010013414.1:0-16742 GCA_025775065.1 Hiodon alosoides | reverse complement strand
CCCCTCCCCCCTCTCGCCCCCCCGCCCTCCCGTGCCGGTGGCGTCCGGGGCCGCCCCCCCCCCCCGCCCCCCCCCCCCCCCCCCCGCCCGGCCCCCCCCCCCCCCCCCCCCTGGTCGTCTCGGTGGTAAACAGACACAATCTTGTCCATCTCGCAATCTATCCACTGCTTAAATCATCTTGTGGCAGCTTTTTCTCATTTCCTTCACCCTTTGGCGAGGAAAATATTTCAGCTCCTCTGTCATTAAGGATCAGTTAGTAAATACCATACTGTCATTTAAAAAAAAATCATTCCTCATTACTTTTAGAGAGAACATTTCCACTAGAGAAATAATTTGTAATAATGCGGAATCATAAGTGGTCTGTTAAGTGAATTAATTTAACGTCACTAATTACAGTTACAAATCGTTATATAAACAAACTGT
This sequence comes from Hiodon alosoides, assembly GCA_025775065.1. NCBI lineage: Eukaryota > Metazoa > Chordata > Actinopteri > Hiodontiformes > Hiodontidae > Hiodon > Hiodon alosoides. The sequence goes on along the minus strand of JAOYSI010013414.1, from coordinate 16,319 downwards.
AAATTCTTGCTTTGCGAGGGTTACAGTAAAGAAATAATACTTAAATCTACTCCCTTTTTTCACCAAGTCGAGTATCGTCTGTGAAGCGATTTTACTTCGTATATTTATTAAATATTGTTATATTTTTCTCCATCAGTCCACTCTAAGGGTTTTTTTTCCCCACCGCCTGTGAGCCTTTGAAAGCAGTCATCGTTAGCCCGGGCCTGGGAACTCCCGGGCAACATACCCCTTGAAGTTAAAAGAGATAATTGATGATAAACTGAACTTACTAGGGTACACTGGGGCTTACTAGGGCTCTGCAGTCTGGGGCTGTATAACCAAACAGCCTTCCGCCAGCGTGACTGAAAGGTTCCCCTAATGTTTTTCCACGCGACAGTTTTTGTTTTGTTTTGTTTTGTTTTTAAATAATTGACAGTAGCAGTTTTTGTAACACTTTTTTTTTTTTAATTTCCCCGTATACATTTTTTCTCTTTTGCCTCCACATCATTACAAAAGGTATTAAAGTTGGTGAAAATATGGGTGGGGTTTAAACATAATAAACAACGGTATAAAATGATGTACCCTCGGAGTCATTAAAACGTCTGCTGGCTTTGTCGATTAAAAGCGGTCAGAGGTTAAACTCATTAGATCCAGTTGCGCTCTGGAAGGAGATTGCCAAGATAACCTGCCAAGACTCAGTTGTCCTTGTTTACAATGAGTGAGGGGTAAAAGTTGTTAACGTTCCATTTATTTTGAAATGCGCACTCTCTGTGAATAAATCATGTATTTAATGATTTATTATTTAATAATCTTTCTGCGGTGATTAACCATTTAGGTGTTACCCATGTCTCATATCAAATGAGGCCCTTCGTAAAAGCCGTACTCTACATATCTTTAGGTAACATTCAACATTTTGGTTTAACCAACACTCAGCAGTCTTGGGACCGTAATGTTTTATGCTTTCAAAACAGGTAAAGCGCTTTGTTTCCATAAACCGGCGGGTTTAAACTGAAATAAGAACCGTTTTTGAGTTGTTTCAAAGTTGCCAATAAGCACTCTAGAGTTTGGGAGATGGTTGCCACGACTCCACAGAGGTTGCAAAAGCTGTACAGGGAATCCTGTTAAGAGTATACTCCAGGGACTGCAGCATATAAATGTTCAAAATTTCCCTTAATTAACGTTAAATTCTCATGCACCCAGTCACGTCCATGTTCTTTAACTCAATGCTTTGCCTAAACATTTTCTAAAAATATTGCTACCCCTATGCAGTGAATGTAGAGCAGAAACCACTGAGAATATTGCAATTTAATTACATTTGCAGGTAGCTTTTTCAATTGTTTTTGGTTCTGCCTAAAGGATTATATTCATCATTTAGTGAAAAATGTAAAAAAGCTGATAGATCTCAACACTCAAATATTCACGCAATCACCCAAATATTAATTGTGCATGTAGATTTTAATTTTAAAGAACGATCTCCTTTCAGACGGTCTGGACTTATTAGCCATGATAGTAGGGGAGATAAGTAAGGGACGCAGTGGAGATGGTAAAGAGGGAGTGAAAACAATGGGGGGATGGGGGTTGGGGTTAAATTAAAATGATTTTGTGGCTGTAGGGCCACAAAGCTGTTTTAAGTACATCAGGATTAGCTCTTATAATGTGGCCTGTGACAGTCAGGCTTACAATAGCTCACTGGAACAGCATTTTCATAATTAATATGGTTAAAAAAAATTTACTCAAGCCAGACTCATAACGTCAAGTGATATGTGTGTGCATATCAAGCCTTTAGATAGGTTTATATATACTTTATAAGTGCAAAATCAATTATTTAGGGGGGGGTGTAAGGCTGACTGTGGCAGTACAGAGGAGTGGGTGAGGTTGATGAGAGGAAAGAAAGTAAGTAACACTGCCCTCAAACTCTGCCCTCCTGCCAGGGGTACAATGGTATTTTTGGAGGGCTTCCCAAACAGCAGCTCTACTGAAATTTTGCTTGATTTAAAAAAAAACCGTTTTAACCGTGGTCACGTAAACCCGAACTAGGCTTTATGCCACTTGGATGCAGGAATCTGAGTCAAATTCAATTAGCACCATTCTTGAACTGTTTTCTTAAATGTTAGTCTTAAGAAGATAAAAAAAGTTTCATTAGCTACTGTAATTATCTGACATTTACAAGGAAAAGTAGACTTTTTTTTTCTTTGCTAAAGGAGTACTTTAGGTTTTCATGATTCAGACCTCTTGTACACTATTTGAAACTCCTTACTTGTAAATGATAAATAATAGTTAGCAAGACATTGGTTTGAGGGGAAATTCTAAAAATAAAAAATGATGGCCTTTCTACACCCTCACTATAAAGTAATAAATAACGTTACCAATATAATAAAGTGATTTTTACAGTCCTTTAGCCAGGTTCAAAACACGCAAAATGCACGTCCGGCCACGAGACCACGTGGAATGAATGTCTCCTCCGTATAAGGGGAGCGGATATGCACAAGAACATATTCAATTTAAAACTGCAAGAGATCTGGACGTTTCCGACAACGCGTGAAAATGTGTGTGCTTTTATTCCGATAAACTCCTACGCCCGTTTTAAAGGCCGGAAACAAACTTGTATGAATGGTTTGTTTTTATGTGTCTTTCATGGCTTTTCCCATTATCTCCCAGTGGGCTTCAGTGATTACCTTTTATGGAAATGATGGTCCCTAAACTATACAAAATGACACTATTGATGCGGAAAAACTGTGTTCTCGTGTGCCTTTTATATTCTCATCCCCAGGAGCTTCTAGAATCGCAGAATTTGTCCTTTCAGTAGAAACATTTCAATATACACAGATGTTCCTTGCAAATGGCCCTCCCTACTCAGCATGCACAGAAAAGTGCTATTATCTCATTATGGACCATGTAGCTGGCAAAGCCATTTTCTATCATATCTTTGGTGCCTCACTGTTCCACAGTATCTGTCATTACACTATCAGCAGCCCACAGTGCGCTTGGATGGTTTTCTGTTCAGATCAAGGTTGCCACTAATGGCAGCATGACCCTTTATTGTTTTTTTGCTATCTCAGAGGGGGGAGCAGAGTGCAGGGTTTGCTGGCCTGACATGTTACCTGCGATACCCTGGGGTTAGCTGGCCTGACATGTTACCCGCGATACCCTGGGGTTAGCAGGCCTCACATGTTACCCGGAATTCCCTGGAGTTAGCTGGCCTGACATGTTACCTGCGATACCCTGGGGTTAGTAGGCCTGACATGTTACCCGGAATTCCTTGGGGTTAGCAGGCCTGACATGTTACCCGGAATTCCCTGGAGTTAGCTGGCCTGACATGTTAACCCGGAATTCTTTGGGGTTAGCAGGCCTGACATGTTACCTGCGATACCCTGGGGTTAGCAGGCCTGACATGTTAACCGGAATTCCCTGGGGCTAGCAGGCCTGACATGTTACCTGTGATACCCTGGGGTTTGCTGGCCTGACATGTTACCCGGAGTTCCTTGGGGCTAGCAGGCCTGACATGTTACCCGCGATACCCTGGGGTTAGCTGGCTTGACGTTACCCAGAATTCCTTGGGATTAGCAGGCCTGACATGTTACCCGGAATTCTGTGGGGTTAGCAGGCCTGACATGTTACCGGGAATTCCCTGGGGTTAGCTGGCTTTTATGTTACCCAGAATTCCTTGGGGTTAGCAGGCCTGACATGTTACCGGGAATTCCCTGGGGTTAGCTGGCCTGACATGTTACCTGCAATACCCTGGCGCACCATTGCGGTGACATTTAAGGCGTACAAGCCACATTAAGAAGTCAAAAGCTGTGTGACAAGTGCAGGGAATTGAATGTCTGCAGCTGACTTGCATCTCAACAATATACATTTGTTCACAAAGCGTGGCTCCTAACTGAAGAACACCAAGCGATTTTGCTGTGCCACATCCAGTCCTAGTCCAAAAAACACAGGGAAAAAATGCAAAGGATTCAGTATCATGTGACATATGAGGCCCTTCTTAAAAGCCGTACTCAACATACCTTTAGGTAACATTTAACATTTTGGTTTAACCAACACTCAGCAGTCTTGGGATTGTAATGTTTTATGTTTTCAAAACCGCTTTGTTGCATTTAAAATTCAAAAATTCAAAATTTTGGCAATATGCTATTTGGTGGAAATCTTACACAAACATTTAAAGAAGTCCAACAAATTAATTCAAGTTTCATGTCTTTGTGTGAACGGATAAGGGGGAGATGTTGTTTAAGTGTCACACGTAACATAACAAAAATGTAGATATTCAGTGGCTTGTGGCAGCCATGTCACCATAAAAGTGCTTTGGGTATCTACCAAGTTTTGTGCCTTATTCCCATTGGTCATTCATCACTTGACCTAATTTGCATTTTATTCACAAATACCTTAAATTGATTGGCTCGCTGCTGCCATGTTTTTAAACATAGAAAAGTTATTTTACAGAGGAGCATCGAAAGAACATCAGTGAAAGTCGATTCGATAAAACTCTTTTTTTGACAACTCAAATTACAGTTTAACCATAGCCATTTTAATTATCCTCGATGAAGGGACATGCTAGCAGTTTAATAAGCAAAGGGTCAAGGTTTGTTTTTCAGCCTTGTGCTAAGAAAGGGTGTTGCTTTGTTAGACACTAATTCTAAAATTACTAATTGCCGTTACTGAGCTTTGCATCTTGGGGATTTTTTTAGTTCCCCTTTCCCCCCTACAAAGCCAGTGCCCTAGTCTCAGGTGATTATTATGCTTCTTGCCACACAGTTTGGCCATTATAACACCTTCCCTGTGCACTGGCAGGGACACGCAGAAACAGCCATTTCTTATGAAGGCTTACAGCGGCGGTCTCTGACAGAACCTTCCACAGTAAAACGAATCTCCCAGTGACAAAAGGGAGGCATCAACGCGGTAGGAAATTGACGGCGGTATCCTGAGTTGTAAAGGGCCACGGTAACTACGGAATGCAGAAATCTCACGCCGGGGCAAGACAAATGAAGAGAGCTACGCAGACGTCGTGTGTAGAGGGTGTGTGGCCGTGTTTTTTTTTTCGGGGGCTTATCACAAAAGGGCCTCGACGCGGGACCGGGGGAAAGATCTGGGCCTCTGCGGAATCCGCGGAATGTCGTAGGGTAGGGACGTAGGGACGAACGTCATATATAACATGTGCTGATACAACACCACTACTTGCCCGCTGCTTCTAAAAATGTGAAAAATAAAATAATAAACATGGATAAAACATTTTTTGTTAATTGTGAGACATAGGCAGGTTTTCAATAGTTCAGTGCCAAAAAATCAAAAAAACATCATTTAGATCTCCTGAATTTTTTAAAACATTTTTTAATCAAGATTGACCACCCTTTTCGAATGGGAAAAAATGCCCTGAGTACAGTCAAAGGAGTCTGTTTTGATTCTCATTTGATTCTCATTTAGATACACATTCAATGCGTTTCCATTGAAACATCTGCACACCCGATTGTCTTCAGAGTTTAATTTTAGTCAAAGTTTGTGACTCGCATTGGAGAGGTTAAAACACTCTCTGTTTGTATAGAGGCACTGCCCTGGCCTCCTCAGATTTTTTTACAAAATGATGCAAGGCCAGTGAATGTTCCGTTTCATTCCATAATGAACAGAACCAATGAGGTATGGCGAGAATTTCCGATGTTTTCCGGAATTCAAACGTAAAAACACTTTACCGTTTTGAAAGGCCTTAAAAGATTCCTTGAAAGATGGCGGGTAGACTGAAAATGAGTATTTCACAGGCCCCTCTGTTGGCACTGTCATTTTTACATTGGAAGAGAGTCAAGAATCACGGGGCCAACTTGGAGAACTGATTTATATCTTGCGGCCATGATGCATTAAAAAAAAACACATGGGTGCCAAATCGTCCCGCATATTCCAGTAGTGATGACATGATGCCACTCCAACTGGCAGACCAAGGGAAATCTTAGCAGAATCTGATTTGTATCAGTGGCTGGGTTGCCAACTGTGCCTATAGGTTTTTCGGGATCTTCACCCATCTTCACGTTCTCAGATCGTTCACCACTTGCCCTGGAATCCAGATAATTAATAAAACATGTTCTTTCTCTCTTTGTTGACGCTCCGATTTGCTTTGAAGAAATCGATAGCCTGCAAGACAAAGATCCCAAGTTCCCCAATGTGATGCCATGGTTTTGTTGCAGTTTTGGTTGCTGTTGACTGCTTTGTCTACGTATATTTGTTGCCCAAATGCACATTAAAGTAATAAGATAACCCCAGCACCTGTATTTTTTCAACAATTTCACCCACTTTGCTTATTTTAGTTGACAACTAAATTCCCTAAACAAGCAAAGGGATTTGCTTGTTTAAATGACCTGTGCAATTGTTTTGTTTTTTTGTTTTTTTATCTGTACTTAGAAGCAGAGAAAGTTATTCATGGAAAGTGATTTGAACACGCGAATCCCACGATTGGTATCCCAAACCTCATTCCCCTTCAACAGCGCCCGCGATGCCCAAAACACATTAGACCTAGTTGCCCTCCACAGAGGACAATATTCACACTATTCAAACAACGCAGAGCAAATCCTTCGCCAACGCCGGCCGACGTCACCGAGAGCCCAAGCCGTTTCCTCCCCGTTCAGCTCCTCTGCCATCTGTCTGTGTTTACACCTGAAACCCCTTAATGAGAAAAGAAGAGGCAAAACTATTCTGGAAGGGGGGTGGGTAGAGTTTACGCAGTAAACAACCGTAGTTGAAGTTCAGCAAAAGTGCAGTGGCGGATACAGTCAGGAAGTTTAATTAGACCACCGTCAACTCAGGAAGCCGGGCGCCTCGCAGCGCTGTAACTGCGAGGGCTGAGGCAAATTGGAGGGGTAAATTTATGATCACTGTAATCATGTTCTTTCTGAAGTCGCTCTGCAGTGATCGCCCATTGTAATAGTAATGTGTCCCCACGGTGGCGGTTCAAAGGAGGAGGGGAGGCGGCGAGCACAAGGACAGAAAAACACTGGGTTTTACGAGAATAATCAAATCTCTGCTGAATGCTAAACGCCACACTTTGGGAACCATCCAGACGCCGGGCGGAGAACAATCAAATTGTCCCTTTGAGCTGCCCGGGAAAGTACGGAGAGCACTCCTTTCACGTCCCGCACGAGAATCTTGTAATTTCAGACGTTAACCGCCTGACCTTGCAGCACACGTAGAGCAGCACATTTAGCACAGCATCTCTCAAAAAAACGAACTGCGGGAGAAGATCTTTCTTCTCTGGCTGACATAAATATGTGGTCAGGAAAAAATAAGAATAACCAGAGGTATATTACAGGGCCACTCTCCTGAATTGGTTTTTTTTTTTTTGTAGGAAAACCAGAGGGTATTTCATGCAGATGCTCGTATTTCATGCAGGTTTTTTGCCTTTTCAAACAAATGGCAAATGATCTGCTCATCACTTTCACGTCTTTTTAATGTACTTCCTAAACGTGGTTTCACACAGACGGGCGCAAAGGAACCGTGCATGCGCCCGTCAAGCGTTTGATCTGGGAACCTGCACATGTAGACGCGGAGCACAAGCACTCACAATTGCTGATTGTGGCGGTGCACACAGGCGTGGAAGTCTGTTTCAGGGAACATGCTTCTTCCTACCTGTGTGGGACCCATTTCTGGACAGGCAGTGAGGCGGGCAGCTAAATATAGCCGCCCCTGAGGTTAGGCAGGGAGCTGTGCACAGATGGGCCTCCCACTCCCCGCCACCAGCCCCGGGGAGCTTCTCAACCCAGAAGCGGATATGGGAGACGCCACCAGGAGCTCAGGCAGAAAGAAGCTCATTAACCCCGTGGATATAATCGTGTGCGCCTGCCTCAGTCGTCAGGAAAAGATACACGGGGGACGTAGCATTAACTGGCAAAGCATTAAATTAACAGAGAGAGCAATAAAAAGGGAATTAGTCGCCTTGCACTGCGTTTTAATTGAAAGCTGTCTCTGCCCGCGGTTTTATTAGAGCCCGGGCCAGAGGAAGGCTGGGAGTGCGCCGCGGGTCAAGACAGGCTGTCCCTCCACGTTCCCTCAAGGTGCATTTCATACCACGGGGTGTCAAACAACTGCCTGACAATTTTGTGGCTCCTATCAAAGCTCAGAGCTGAGCTCCCCGTCCGATATTTTGGGTTGTGAACCCCCAGAAGAGAGTTTGACTTAAATTACATCACCATGGTTACCCATTTTAAAACTATTGAGTTTTTTGCAATTAACCAAGCTGCTTTTGATTCCTCTGCAGTGCAGTGATTTTTTCTGATTGAAAACTGAAAACTTAAAACTGTGTCCCGATCATTGTAGCAAGTTAATCCCCATACTTCACGTTTTCAACATTTCACTGTTCAACCATTTTGTAAAGATCCATAGTCGGTGAATTAATGTTAAATGTTACTTTGAGGATCAGTTCTGATTTGGTTGTTTTTTTAAACTACAATCTGTAACCAGACTGAATGGCAGGAAGTGTCGTTTTTGTCATGGAAACGGCGTGAATTTGTAGTTTAATACATTGTATACCTGTCACTGTACCAGCTTTTAAAATCGTTGTACGGTCCTGTTATTGCTAACTCGGTATGAGTGCGCGACATTCTGGACGCACAGTACGGGAGTAGGAAAACGCATTTTATATACGCAAAACTCATTTTTTACATTTTTTACATGTTAAATCAGTTCCGACCCTCTATTAATCTTGAGTAAGTAGCCTGGTTCATTATATAAAATTAAGTAAATAACAACGTAGCTTCCATTTAAATCAATGTTATCTTATCTGCCTAAGAAATAAATGTTCTAATTGTTCAGAAAGCCAATTGAAACGGTTCCAAATGACTAATTGTCTTGGTAGCATTGAATGTGATTCTAAGTGGCCCTGAATGACTGAAGTGGTTTACTCACCTGAGTAATTAAAATATGTTTCTTTTTAAAATATAGTATTGATTTGCCTTTATTTCTACTGTTTTGACAGCACAGAAAGGCTCCTTATCCACGAAAAATATTCCAGCGGAAAAATCGAGGCCAGAGCTATAGGGTTACAATCCTCTTATAGTCATACATTATTCCGAAGGAAGAAGAAAGGAGCTTTCTGACGGTTCAAACTTTCAGAGTCGACAGAGGTTACAGAGCCACCGAAAATAATAGAGATAAATGTCCTGTTTCACATTCGAGCACGGTTCCCGTTAACAACGTTATATAATAATTATATTAAACTTACCCTTCTGTATTGCGACGTCAAACAGTACGTTGTGGCTGACAGCTTGTTTAGCTATTCTACTTATGTAACGTATGGGTAGAATTTAATTTGAATTTACTTGTATACACAATTTTTGGAATGTAGTTCACTTTTATTAACCGATTTCCACCATAACAGTTTCACACAGTGTTTGATTTGAATGTCTGATATGCTAATGCTGGCGTTTGACAGGGTTTGCCACAGCACCCTAGAGGGATATTAGCGCGAGAAACCCACACCCACCCTCCAAGTATTCGGTCCAGATCAGGTGTCGAACCGGTGTACACCAGCTCTGTTCGTCAAACGATCTCTGTGCATGCCCAGCGGCTCGATTGTTCATTAAATCTAGCAAGTGTAAAAACTAGGCTGGTCTGCGAGGCAAGGCAACAGTCAAGGGCAACTTAACTGGGGTTTCACATTCCTGACCTTGGTCTGCAAGATCAAACACTGGTCAACAAACATCTAACCAACTGTCTCCCAGAAGTTGATACACGGTTTGCTTCGCTAGCAAAATATAGTCTCACAATTCTGAATGTGTGTATGTAACCTATTCTGTCTCTGTCTTGCCTAAGAGCCTAAACAAACTCAATTTCATACAACTGGGGAACAAAATGTTAGCACACAACTTAATACACAAGTACGCATGGGGTTCCCCAAGGTTTGTTTAATTATGCATTTTAACATTTCGTATATCTTCATTTTTCTATCTGATCATTGCTTCACTGGGTTTTTGTTGCTGCGACCTCAGCAGGAATGTATAGTAAAATAAAATTGTAATATTTGTAAAATATCATTTTTCTTAGTTTTTCTTCTCAAAATCATCTTGATTGGAAACCTAATTTCATTCCAAGCAAATGCGTGCCTTAATGGTTATTTTTCAAACTCGTCGACTTACTGCGCGTGAAACTGTTTTTCCTTTTCATATAAAAAAAAAAAGAAAATGTCACGTGCCAAGGACAATTTTCTAAATTTGTTGGATTATAAACGCTTTTGAAACTGACACAGAAATTAGCACGGTCTCGGCTCTCCACATGTAGACTTCGGCCCCTCACAGGTGCGGCGCCAGCGGGCTCAGCTTCGCTGGCACGGGGTTCTGAGTCGTTGTCGGACCCAAGTCGGCAAGGGACCCGGCGGTCCCGCCAGGCTCACAGGAACGGCGTGTAAAAAGTGGCCGGCCAGCTGCGTCAGCCCCCCTTGGCCCTCAAGAGGGAGGTGGAGAGACATAAGAGGCTGGCATCTTCTGGCGTGGCGGAAAACCAGCGCGTGACCCGACGGGGGACGGAACCGCAAACTCACTGTGAGCAATGTCGACAGGACGAATCGCGGGTACTACCGTGGAGGGTTCAACCGCGACCGGTTACGTCTGCTGTCCGAACCCTCTTCTTCAGCTCTCTCTGGGGCTCGTCTGGAGATCAAAAGCAATGCAGTCGGTTCAAAACCCAAACGTATCACGAGCCAAGACAACCGCGCGGTGTTACTGACAGGGGGAATACACCCAAGGCCACCCACCAACAGATGGCAGCGTGGCAAATTAGGCTATTTATAGGGGAGTCCAGTAAATGAGTCCAAATTTTGGGCTAAATACATTGCAAATAATTTTCAGGTGAATCCTTTTCCCCGATTAATTAATCTGAAACTTTTTCAACGAGTTTATCATTACTAAGGAAAACGTACTTATAAATATATTTCTGCACCACGCTACAAGAAGGCTAAATTATAAACATTGTTATCTGGTAAGTTCTCTAAGTTGATTACAACTTAATCACTATTTACCCAGTGTAAAATCTCACACCCTCACATTATACATCCCGAATCTTTATTTTTATTATATAAATTATATTATACATTCATTATACAAACCCAGCAGGTTCCATGGTGACAAAGAGTACACAGGAAATGTTGTCACGATCGCATATTTTTTACAAAACTTGTAATCCATTAAATGCATCAGCAGAGCCTAGTGAAGAGTGGTAAGACTTGCTCATAAAAAAAAAGTATGGCTTTATATAAAATTAAAATTTGCTGCCCCTGACAGTTCTGCTTCTGTATGACCAAGTCTTGTGGTGTGAATGATAAATAACCTGAGACCATTGTTCTTTAATGTCATATAGGTGAACCAAATAGGTCTGCCAAATTTGCATAATTTTATCCAAAGGTGGTTACTTCGTAGCATTGGAAGAGTCATGGAAATTCTGCCAGCAAAAGGAAAATTGGAGAAAGAGATGTTAGGGGGAAATCCATGGAATATACTCAAATGTCTGAACAATGTGATCTTTTTTAAAAAAAGGTGCATTTACATTAAACACAGGCAGAAAAATGCTAAGCGGCTAGGGGCTCTATTTTGATGATGCCCCAATACACAGGCGCTGACCCTGGCGACGCAGGCGCTGACCCTGGTGACACAGGCGCTGAACCCTGGTGACATAGGCGCTGACCCTGGCGACACAGGCACTGACTGCAAGTTGAAGCGTGGCCAAGCTGATGTTGAAGGGAAAAAGAACTTTGTCCAAATAAAATATACTTAATACGATGGGTCCAGATCGTTCTGATGAGAGGTGAACATGTTCTACGATCTATAATTACAGACAACACGTAGAGTAAGGCACAGCTAGTTAAAACGTTCACCGTTGCTTCTGTAAATATCCAGTTGTGTAGGTGGACGAACGTGAAAAATTTTAAGCTGTGTAAATTGTTAAACTAAATTGAGCACGAGTTTTTTTTTTTTTTTTCTGTTTTTTCTGAACAGTTTTAAGTATCTACTCCAATAATGACTTTCATTTTCTAAACTCCACGGTTAATGACCAAGCACAGGTGCACTGCCACATTCTGAACAAAGATTTGGTATCAGGAGTCAGAATGCACCTGTCACCTGTCTTTTTGATCTCGGTGTCTGCAGGATTAAAGCGCTTGAATTGTGTAGAGTGCTGTTGAAACGGTCAGGGGCCTCAAAGGTCTGGATATCCCGACTTTTGAACACGATACTGGTTTCACTCAGAATGCTGATTCCATTGGTCTCTTAAGTAAGCTCTAATAAGATAAGATACTAATTGCTTAATCATCTTTTTATATTTTTACGTGTGATTTCTTTTTTCTTTTTTTACGCAACATTTTGGAAATACTTCAAAAAATATGCCATCATTAATTGTGAGACTTAAGTTAGCCGGTCAATATTTTAACCACTCAGTGTATACCAAAGTTCGGATTGTTGTGTTAGTTAGTGTTTTGTGTGGGTGTTTGTGGCGCTGTTGTAGGGTTTTGAACGATTTGGGCCTTGCGGTAAGAAAAGCCGCATGCTGGTTTACGGCAGTTGGTTGCGATGTTAGTGTGAGCCACAGAGGATAAAACATGTGTGTCGGTTTGTTTTAAAGAACACGGCACTGGAGTCATTTCTTTTCAACGCAACACCGATGACTAATTTTACTGATCAAAGCAACTCTATCTTGTCATCCACAAACACAGAACAGACACTCCTAGTTTGGCATGAGGCTTGCTTAGATTTTACAGTGCTTTTATTGATCTGTTTTGGGGCTCTCAGACTCATCTCATAGCCCTCATTAGGGGGTTGTCCTTGGAAACTGGGCACGGTGTTCTGTAATAAGGTGAAACGAAACAGGGTTTAATCTCAATCAGCGCTCTGAAGGACAGACAGATCCGCGTGGGGCAGAGACCAGCCCACGTAACGACTGGATGTCGTTTGGGGGAGTGGGGGGTTAAATGTGGATAAAATCGTTGGGAGCACACTGCTCCCTCCTGAGGTTTTGAACTTGTAGGCGCTGTTCTCGAGCCTCATTGCAAGAAGGCTGCAGAATTGCTTAAAGGTTCTCCCTATCCATAAATTCTCCTGTATGAACGAAACCGTCAACCGGCGATGTTTAAGAAGAAAAAACACAGTGTAACCATCGCGTTGTGCGCAAACACAGATATTACCCTCTATGTCTGCTCGAATTTCATTTCTAATTAAATTGCCACGCTGCTGTCAGATCACTCTCGGGCTCTGATTACGAACTTGTTCTCGTTTCCCTCTGCCCTGGTTGTTTACTTTGGCTGCCGGCGTTGCTTCCACCGCACAATTACATCACAATCGGGAAACAAACGGCGGCCGTACCTCTGGCTCCGCGTCTCTCATTTCACATCGCTGGACGAGGGCGCCCGTTCGCTTGGCCGGGGGAACAGCACCCTGGCGGGGAATTGGTGACTCCCCCCGCTCTGCTCTGCTCTGCCACTGCTAGATTAATAAAGCTGTCTTTTTCGTCTCATTAGATTTTGATTATCCCTCGCTCATTGTCCCTAATGTTCAGCGAGGGGAGCTGGCTTAGTTTCTTGTTTTTTTTTTTCCATTATGGCCTCACACCATCACAAATGTGTAATGGACTTGGAGAGCTGTTGTTGACGGGAATTAAAGTCTCTTTACCTTAGCGGTGGTAATTGAGGGAAGCAGCCCATTTTAAACGGTGCAGGGAGGACGGCTCCTTGCGGGCTCGACAGATCCCTGAGCATGCAAGTGATGAGTGCGGAAATGATGCTTGAGGAACCTGCAAGGGACCGAAAAACAAGCCAATTAGCCACCGGAGATGAGTAGACGACAGGTGACGCTTGCTTTCACAATCATTTTATCATACTAAAGACATATGATAAAAGATAACGCATAGGACGCATCAGTGGTGCTCTCCACACAATCATAAATAGCTAAGGAATACGCAGCAAGAAATTGATCCTACCCACGTTACTGTAGACTGCAGTCTGCAAGTCCATCGTCAACAAAGTGCAACTCAACATCAAGGTACACTAATTGTCTGTTTTTATGGTGATTAGCCAGGCTTTACATAATGGAGTGACATGATTAGTCTAAGATCCACAGCTGTGAATCTCCCCCATTTGCATTAGAATAAGCTCAGAAAGACGACAACCTTGCTCTGAGAGAGAGCAACTTCTTTGTCTACACACTGAGAAGAGTAAACAAGCCCATGTTAAGGGGTTTAGGGGTTTAGCTTTAAAGTCTATTTGAGATTAAATGGCGTTATTCCGTACAGGAATGGTGTGTTTCTGTTGTATCTTCTGGCTGGATTGCTTCAAACGCATCTTCTCACAAACAAAAGGTTTTACGAATTCAGCAAAACTTTGTCGACCAAGAAGGAGGACTGTTGACTCTGAAATGGGTTCAGAAGGACACCGAGCAGTGGGGAGGGGCCCTTCAGGTTGAGATTTTGGGGTGGGGCCAGCGAGCCGGGATAGCACAACCCCTAAAGGCGGGGCTGAGGCGGGGGTTTTTTCCCACGCAGTGAAATCAGTCTTTCTGAGAATTTCTAATTCTCCACATCCATCAGCACGCCCCAGCAGCGCTGCATCAGGCTGTCAATGCACAGTTGAAGGTTTTGCGTTTCATAACTGTATTTTATAACCTACCCCACCAGTGTTGTTGGTGTTCTGAGAGAAGGCTTTTCTGTACCAATTTCCGGCCGTAGGCCATCGACAGCGTTTTTGCCCCTCCCTTGCCCAGGAAGAGGGGATGTTTTTCTGTTGACCGTGCTTTCGGCAGGACTGCTGTGTCTGGGGAAGGATCGATCCGCTGGGATCTGAGGCCACTGCAGTCCTGCATTGGGGCTGATTATATCTGTTCTCTCCTCCAAATAAACTTCCAGATCGCAATTTTTCCTCTCTGTGTCTCATCTCATCCTCTTCTGTGTTTACCTTTAGTTATTTATTAGGCTGTCCATCCATGGTCTCTGCTGTGTTTTTCTCTGCTCTTTTTGCCTCTATTCTTATTATTCCTTATAGATCTATTTCGCAGGTACATGGTGGCAACCCCAGACATTTAACGTTGCCGGTACATTAGTGTGTGTCAGGAAATAACATAATTCTAACTACAAATCCCTGCCCATTGATGCAGTTTTGAAGAGAAGGCTCTGGGGAATTAAGCTTAAAAACTGTGTGATTGTACAGAAGATTGCCTTAACAACGATTTGAGTTGTAAATAACAGCACTGTTAAACTTTTACTACTGCTAGGTCTCCCAAGGTCATCATGTTTTGCCTCATTCGGTCAGCGGCCCGTAATCTCAAGCGCTACCAAGTGTGCATTCGTAGACACACACACGCACACACACACACACACGCACACACACGCACACACGCACGCACACACGCAGACAAGCACGTGCACAACAGCCTCAACCAAGTTAATTTGTATACGGACAGAACCCATCTAGGCCTCCTGTCGTGAGCGGGATTCAGAACGCCTGCAGATGGATTCCCACAGCTGCAGAGCAAGGCCAGAGGGTTGTCCTGTCTCCCAGTTAGAGGTTAGATCAATGGACGCCTAAGAGACACTGTCAGAATGATGAAACGACTCTTCCTAACAAAGACGCCCCGCCACAGCGTTCAGCCCTAGGTTCTCTCTCAGTGGGAAGTGAGGAGGAAGCGAGTGATCGGAAAGGCTGGGGTGTCCCACATCAATGAGAACGGAGAGCCAGGACCCATTGAATGCTGAGGACACACTCTCAAACAAGTCACTCAAACCCACCAAACGACATCAAGACCAATCTTATTCACTGAACACACAGCTCCGAGACTTTCTTGTGTTACTGCAAAAATACCTGGCAATGATTCATGTGCAAATTGAGCGAAATCTATGTTACTTATAGAAAAAAGAATTATTAGAATGGTCAAATATATGTCTGGTTTAGTAAACGATCGTATTATTTCACATTTTTTTATCAATATTACCAAATGCAGTCAGGAAGTTAGTATAGCTCAGAATTATTAAGAACAATTCAGAAAAGGAATTAAAAATGAATTAAACGATGACCAGAAGAAACATGCTAAAACTGCCTGCAAAGAGCTGCAAAAACAATGGGATAGGATTTACATTTAGCACAGAAGCTAAAATGTGTATGCTGAACCCATCCATCAGGAATGGAGTAAAAACCAATCATGCTACAGAAGACAAAAGTATTAATATTAATAAGGCAATATTAAAAACCGGTAAGGCAGACACAGTTTTGAAATATTGATAATATTAAAAGAAGACACAAAATAATGTCTTTCTTAGTGTAAAAATTCTCTCTCTCTCTCTCTCTCTCTCTCTCTCTCTCTCTCTCTCTCTCTCTCTCTCTCTCTCTCTCTCTCTCTCTC
>JAOYSI010013403.1:23972-39297 GCA_025775065.1 Hiodon alosoides | reverse complement strand
CGAGACCCCACCTACAGCCCCATTATACCTGGTGCGAGACCCCACCTACAGCCCCATTATACCTGGTGCTTCTGCCGACGTTTGCGCTCCTGCTCGATCTTCTGCTGCTTCTCCAGCTTCTCAGTGATGCGGGCCTCGCGCAGGGACTGCCGCTTGCTGCGCTTGTAGGCCTTGGCGTTGAGCGCCGTCTCCAGGGCCGTGTCGCGCCTCATGCACACCACCACCTCCTGACGCAGCTGGAGAGAGGTTGGAGAGGTGGTGTTAGGGGGTCTGGGCGGGAAGGGCTCTCCCGGGGGGCCTGGCATTTCGAGCGCAGCGACGCCGACCGCCGTACCTGTCTCTGGAAGTTGAGCAGCCGCAGGGCCTTCAGCTCGATGTTGGCCTTGGTCCGCAGGTCACCGGCCAGAGAGCCGGGCAGGTTCTCCAGCTCCTGGATGCGGTGAGCGATACGTGCCTGCAGCCTGATGCACAACAAAGAGAGCGAGACAGGGGGTCAAAAATCAGCCGTCAGCAATATGGTCCATAACACAAACGGAAGCCCGAGGCCAAGCACACTGACCTGTATTCACGCTCCTGCAGGATCTCCACAGGATCCAGCCCACGGGGCTTCTGGATGGGGGTAATGCGATTCTGCTTCTGGTGCAGGACCATGGGGGCAGATTGGGAGGGCTGCCCGGGTGACTGCGTCTGGGGTGGCATGACAGGGGAGGCGGCAGGGGGCATGGAGGGGGGAGCGGGAGAGGGGCGGCCAGTCGGCTGCGGGGGGATGAGCTTCTGGGGTGCGCTGGAGGGGGCGGCCGCATTCACCATTGGTCCTTTATGAACCACACAAAAAATAAACAGAAGAAAGATTTAATGCGATTTAATGAGAGTCTGACTATAAAACAACTCTCTGTCATGAATGGTATGCGAGCTGGAATGTTATAAATGTAAGGCCTTGAAATCTAAATGACCGGGTAGTAAGGCACGATGCATTTTTGTGGACTCCAACTCTTCCATTTACTTTTGTTAATGAAAGGAGACCGCCCCCAGATTAAAAAGAGCCCTACTTCACACCAAACAGACCACATCCACCAAGCCCTTCCTAGGTGTCAGTTCCGAGAGCCCCTTCACCTTCAGGCCACGTTTTGGGAGGTCCATTGGGAGGCTGTCCCTGCATTCCAGGGGGAACGCCAGAAGGTCCTGGTGGAGGCATATTGGGTCCAACCATTCCTGCTGGAGAAAGGTTTCATGAGGTCAGCATAGTCAAAGGCCTTTTTAAATAAAAGCCTCCAATCCTCCATTCATTCGAGAAATGACATTGCTAAAGATCTTCCAGCAGATGCTTGGCTTAAAGAACCCCCACAAAATATTTCAACGAGACATAAACGGTAAGTATTCCACCGCGTGACTGAAGTCCTACCAGTAGAGGTCACTGTTCAGTATTTGTTTGGAATTGGATTGTTTTTTCACCCAATCCAGAATATGTGACACACTGCATTACAGGTGCAGTGAAAAATTATACTCAATTATACCTCGCTTAATTTAATTTATTCCGAAACTATCCGACAAACGATTCAGCCTTTTATTCCGATATGCAGTCATAGCAACACAGAGCCAACAGCAGCTTTCCTAACCATGAGGCCTGTTGTAGTTTGAGGGTGCTGGTCCGGGGCCCGACACAGGACCGGTTCCAGGGCCTGAGGACGGGGGCATGTTGGACATGGGCTGCTGCTGCATCCCGGGCATGGGCCGCTTGCCCTGCACTGCCATCTGCAGGTGGTCTGGTAAAGGCTGCCCGCGAGCCAGCATCTTGTAGGCCATGATTTGGGCCCGCAGCTGATGCAGCTGGTTCTGGTTGAACGGAGTGGGTCCAGTGGCAGGTCCGCCGCCTACAGGGCCACCCGGAACCCCGCCCCGGTTCTGCTGGTTCATAGCTTGCGGATCCCCACCCTCCACACCACCCGGGCCGGAAGGCATCAGAGGGCCAGAGGGAGGACCGTTGGCAGGCACAGGGCTGGGCGCGTGCTCAGAACCCCCCAGTGGAGAGGGGTAACCTGCCGAAAAAACGGGGAAGATTAACATAATGATGAGATGAAAAACTTCAAAAACACTTAAACGCAAACATTTAACGCAGGTACAACAGTATAATCGCATATAAGAAAATGTTTTTTTTAAAGAACTACTATTGTTACTCATAATTTGGTTTAATTTCTTGTTAGATATACTAAGAGGGAGACCGACATTTTAAAGATAACCAGATGAGACGATTACTACCCTGTGGCTTTTCCACAGAGAGCAGTGATGTTAAAGCTCAGTTCCACTCCAAGAGGCAGTCAGAGGAACCTCACAGACCTCTACGGCCTCTCATAACCTCTCCACTTCAGCTTCACTGTCCCCTCCCTCCCTCTCCCACTAAAGAGGGCTTTTCTGGCACATTTTTATACTTCTTTCTTTGAAACTAAAGATGGGAATTGTGGTTAGCTACTGAACAGAGCATCAGAGAGAGCCTCTGAGCACCTCCCTCCCGGCTAAAGAGTCTGTCGAAGAGAATGAAATTCAGGAAGAGTCATACGCAAAGTATCTCTCCACGGAAAACATCACAAGCTCCATCGATACAGCAGAACGCTCATTTCTGTGTTGGTGGACGGCCGTGCCGATTTCTGAGCCTTACGTTGGCCCATTCGCACAGCGGCTTTTGTCACAGTTCACTACTTCCACACTTCAGAAGAACCTCAACCACTGGACACCACTCTCTGGGGCTAGTACCTTGGGAATGTTGGTCCATGGGGCTGGGCGGGGGTCCCATTCCACTGTGTGCCCCAGGCCTCATGCCCATGCCTTTCATCTGTCCGTAACGGGGGTCCTCAGGCATACCCTTCTCCATCATCCCCTCCATGGGCTGAGTAAAGGTGAAGACACCATTAAGCATTCCACCATCTTAAGTCAATGTAGCACAGCACGTTTAAAATTAACAGAAGTTGTCACCGATCTGAAGGACTTTACAAGAAAAAAACTAATTCAGCCCAATTCCAAAAGTCAATAAACAAATTAAATAGGCATGCTGCTTAAGTATAAGGGGTGGCATCCCATCTGATTTCAACAAGCACACCAAAAACTTGACTCAATCCAGCATCAGTGTTGCACGCCACCAAATTTAACAAGTGTAGCTACAGTTACAGAAGTTTGAAGATTAGAATTTCTTCCTGAGAGAAGCACAGTTGTTGACCAAATATACAATCACACCGCGATTTAGACTGAATCCAGATCTAAAATATTGGCAGAAGCCCAGATCCCTCACCTTGTGCATCTGGAGCATGCCGTCCTGGGGGTATCCAGTCAGCCCCTGTGGCGGGAGAGGATGTCCTGAGGAAGGGGGCCCTGGGCTTGGCCCCATCATGCTGTGAGTGGAGCCCGGAGAAGGACCGGGGCTGGGGCCCAGCATGGCTCCCGGAGAAGGCCCGGGGCCTGGGGAGGGTCCCGGCCTGGGAGTCCCTCCCATTGGGGGATCCGGGGTGGACATTTCCTCTGCTGATCCTGATAGCGAGTTAAATCAGCAATCACTGACCTGCAAAGAAACAACAAAACTGTGAGACGGATTCCCAAAGGGTGCTTTTTACACGACTGTCAAATGCATAACAAGAACTTCACTCGCCACAGGCGAGTGATCACCAGTACTGTTCCCGCTCTGGCACTAAATTGCAGCACCAGCCCGACAAAACCAGGCGCTACAGGAATTAGCAGGGCTCGTGTGGACACTACCTCAGAAGGAGAGCGTTGCCACTTACTTGGGTCTCATTGCTAAACTGACGCTTGAATCTTTTACCCAAGTCAAACAAGACACTTCTGTCCAAAATGTATCATATCAAAAAATAAAATGTCATGATACGCGAAATTACATTTCCTGACAGAAAAACAACTGCCATCCTATAATGTCCAATCTAATATATTACCATGAAGGCCGAACATTAAAAACGGTGTTTAGAAACAGAAATAGGACGGTTGATGTGTGAGGTAGCCCAAGTTTCACAAGCAGAGGATACAACCAGGAGATCATTAAAACACACGAGTGATTGGAGAAGCGCTTCCAAACGTCAAGTAGAAACAGAGTTTCTCTCACCAACTTGAATCATAAACGAAAACCTTAGTATAGACGGTGGACCGGACCGGACCTCTGGGAGATTACCAGTGCGCAGAGAGGCACATCACCCACCGAAGGCTACAGAGCTATGCGCTCGCCAAAGAGCAGCTTCAAGTTCTTCTGGTCATGACACACAAGCATCAGCCTTAAAGGACACAAAGGTTTTGTGTAGGACCTATTTTCCCTATTAGCAATAGAGCATAGGCCATTGTTACTGGAATCGAATCCAACCCTTTGTAGTTAACCAGGTTTGGTTGGGAGTTCTCCTGCCGCCACAAAACAGGCAAACTTTCCCTTAGGCAAACACAAAGGGACATCCATTTTTGAAAGTAAAGAGCTATGTGGATGCTCTACATTTATACAACCTACAAAGAAAGATTGTGCAGAAAAGTATTTAAACTAACAGAGAAAACTGGAACAGGGTGTAAGATGAACCTCTTAAGAAAGGATAACCAGTTCAAATTTGAAGAAGTAATTAATGATATGTTTCTGTGACACATGAACCGTGGTCCAAGCCGAAAGTACCAGACGCAACGCTATCAAATGGTATTTCAAAGCCTTAAGGTTTTTACAGAGAATAGCGTGTGGTTGAGTTTATTATCGCTGGCAAATAAGGACACAAAACAGCCTAGTCAGTATATTGACTGGAAAGAAATCGCGGCTTGGTACGCCGCAACTTTAAAATACAGTGCTCCAGGGTTTAACGCCAATATTGTCCTTCAAAAAAGAAAAGATGTACAATAAAAAATATAGAAAGCAGATATTAAATAAATGCATGGGGTTCATTCTTAAACTGTGATTGGTTAAATAAGGACAAAACATACAGCCACCATAGTCTGGTTCTAAGAGTTTGGGCTCCATATACAAATGTATCATATATGTGGCTAGCACTCAATCTTAAGTAGTTGGAGATCTACGGGCATTTGGGCTTTTTAAAAACGGCTCTCAGGTTCACAAGCTAGCTTCATACACTTAGTTGGGAGAAAAATGAATATTTTCATATACAGAATCTGTGTGTCTAGCCCTAGATGGTATCTAGGCTAACTACACTTACTTATTTAAAATGAGATTGCATACAACTATGAGTTTGTCAAAGACCTAATAGTTTTCGGTAACTTAATAGCTGGGTTTATGTTGTTTTAAGCACCTAACCAGCTAGCTAAAGAACAGTAAAACACAATACAACCCCCGGCGAATTGCCCGATAGAAGGTTTAAATTGTACGAAAAGTTACTGTTATTCTATATACTCGATCACTTCCAGTAGTTTGTAAAAAATACTTGACTGCGACCACTATCTAAATGGCAACTTTTGATCGAAGTATAGCGGATTAATAACTTTTGAATTTAAAATAAAGCGGAATGGAAAACACAAAGAGAAGCTTATGTATGAAGCCAGCCATGCTGATCTCCACCATGTCTGAGAGATTGTAGTCCGTCTACTGCTCAGCTTTTGCTGCGAGAAGTGAAGAGTAAAAAAGGCAAAAGTATCATTTTATTTTTTAAGTTGATTGATCCAACCCGCCTCCCGTACCGTTGGCTCAGTCCCTCGCTCTAGCTACATTTCCAAAAAAGAATAATTCATTCATTGCACCCAGCCGCCGCAGAAAGAAGAGAACTGCCTGTAATGTCGGTTCTGTTGTTGCCGAGCGGTGGGGGGGAAAAACCAAACATCCTGAAGTATTTAAAATACAAAATTTAATAAACTAATTCAAGGACGGAAGAAATAAAGCAAAATAACTCAATGTCGGCTAACTTACCAATATTAAATTCTGTTTTCGCCGGTATCTCCCCCTCGCTTTCTATAGCTAGCCAGAAACAAAGGGAGACTCAGGCAGCTCGCGTTTTTTTCCTCCCTCTCACCCCCCCCTTCTTTCGGCTGATTGTATCGCAAAAAAAAAAAAACCTGCCTTGTCGCACCAGACTACAGCAACCGAAAGACTCGAGCGCCCCCTTCAATGCATTCGTTCTACCCCCACTAACAACCGGCGAGTTACAGCGCATGCCCACTTGAAGCTTCACTGCAGGAAGGAATGCAGGCTAAGTGGAACTGTGGGGGATGGGCGTGCTAGTTCACATAATGTATCACATTAAATGCATATGGGAAACTGTGTTTTCTATGTCATTTCCATGTCTAGTCGGCCAATAAGCACACAATTCTCTTTTTAATACAACTTAATTTCAAGTACTTAACTTTTACCAGACCATCTCACTTGTATTTAGTTTGTTATGTCTACTAAATCAAAACGTAAGTAAATGTATAATTATGTGGATCACTATCAACAGACCTCCGGTTGTTTAGTTTGTTTTTAGTTTTTTTTTTTTTTTTCAACCTGACTTCCTCATCTCTTGAATAGGGCACGTCGTTTCTGCGTCAAACAATCAGTAGTCATCGAGGTCGTGTTTTGGCCAATCGGGGGTGTCGTTTCTTCTTTTCGTGTCTTTGGGAGAATGTGTAGATGACATCAGAAATGAGCGACGACTGAGCGGATCCACTGACCTGCATGGTATATGGAACGAATAGTACTAGCTACAAATATAAATTCGAATTTGTCCAGATTTCACAGAGATCAGTGCGTCTGTATAGTATACGCGCAATAGCAAAATGCTGTATGTTGAACATAATAAAACTGCAAGAGACACACAGAATCTAATGCAATTATGGATTAATTGTAATCCCCCTGTACCCTTTGTACTCTCCCACCTCACAAATTAACTTTCAGTAATATTTAAACAATATTATATTATATGTACATTTTTTACTGTTCTGAGAAAAATATTTGATACTTGCACAAGGGCGTCGAAGTGGAGGGAAAAAAGTACTGACTACTCAGGGCGTCAGTAGGGGGCTCGAAAAGCTTTGAATGAAAATCTGTGGGATGTGACTTTTGGGGGGGGGGGGCAAATTGCAATCTCTTCATTTGGCCCAAAATTCATAGTGGCACCCCTGCTTGCATATATTTTCTAGAATACATAAAAAAATTATTTTATCATATACAATAACATCCATTTCCTGGTTATTTTGTATATATATTGTAATATTGTAACTATTCAAGATTCAAACTTAAGTGGAGTTTTCCTGCTCGATATGAACACCTTTATCAGTGAAAGTAGTGAAGTTTCCGGAATGCTTCAGCGTGGTGTGCATGAAGTAAAAACCCACAATCTTCCATTTGGAGCGACACGTTTGGCGGTTCATCTCAGATTCTCCCTGAACCAGCTTAGGGAGGTGAGCTCAGGCTTGTTCCAGGCTCTTAAAGCCCAGAGACCTGACCTCACCTACAAAGACCCAGACGCCATTTCCGCCGGTCCTGGGGAGAACGAGCACTTGGAGAGACGAAGGTCGACAAAGTGCACTCGAGCCGTAGAAGAGATAGGAAATGACCCTCCGTTGGATCTCCAACCAGCTTTTGAGGCACCGCATGACGGGTCTCCTGGTGGTTTCGGTGGTCACGCTGCTGCTCATGCTTCTGGCCACACAGTCCTTGCATCCTCCACGGTAAGACGCAACGCTCTCCTGCTCACCTTGCCTCTTCTCACTTTGTTTACCTGACCACTGCACCCATGGTTTTTTCCAATCTTCCCCTATAAATCTGTTCTGAATCTGGCTCTAGAAACTCTTCTGTTTAAACTTTACATGATATTTATCATTTGCAATAAAGAGCAAAAGATGGTAATAGTCAATTGCAGTGGGCCTAGTAGTTATTTTTAAACTATGTTTTTACCTTGTTTCCTTTTTTTCACTGGAAGATCCTCACTTCACCCCTACAGTTGGGGGATTGGGTTTAAACCTCTTTTGTATTCTTTTAAAAGGCACAGGGACAGAAGCACAGCTCTCTCGGTGGAGAGAACGTTTCACGGCGACGGTCATGGTGGCGAAATCCGTCCAGCCACCGCGGCTGCTAAGAGAGACGGAGGGAGTCCCGCGTCCCGGCTTCGGCCTCCAGACAGTCCCCGTGAGCACCCTGCAGGCAGGAAGAGGAGGATCCCCCCTGTGGTCTTCCTCAAAACACACAAGACGGGCAGCAGCACGGTGCAGAATATACTTTTCCGGCTGGGAGAGACGCAGAATGCCACCTTTGCCTTCCCTTACTACACCTACCAGTTCAGCTACCCAGAGAGGTATCAGATCGTCTTTACACCCTCTTGATGAATTGGAATTATTTAAAAACCGATCACTAGATTTTACAAAAAATTCTATTTTTATACAAACGTGTGATATAATTTGTATAGGTTATTTCAAACATAGCACTAAATTCATGCAATTGCTACTAAAGCTGCTGCTTGTGAATCCGAGTGCATATATTGAATAAAACCAGAGAGACTTACTGATTACTTTTTTTTACCTGACACCTATCCCTCTCTGCCCGGATTGCTCCAGGTTTCGGGCCGTGTTTGTGGACGAGCTCCCGGAGGGTGCCTCGCAGTTCGACATGCTCTGCAGCCACATGCGCCTGGACCTGGAACAGCTGGGCCGGGTGATGCCCCTCAACGCCGTCTACCTGACTTTGCTACGGGACCCCGTGTCTACCTTTGAGTCTGTCTTCAGCTACTACACTTCGACGGTGCCCGCTTTTGTCCGTGCCCAAAAACACGCAGAGGAGGCCAACCTGTCCGACAGCAGGTCTGCACTCTCGGTCTTCTTGGAGAGCCCTGACGCCTACTGGGACCCCGCAGAGCTCGGAAACGGCCTAGCGAAAAACCCCATGGGTTTTGACCTGGGTCTCAACAACCGGGAATGGAACGGTTCTTGGCATGACGAGCTGGCGCGCTTAGAGAAGAAGTTCCACCTGGTGATGGTGGCTGAGCACTTTGAAGAGTCCCTCATTCTCATGAAGGAGCTGCTGGAGCTGGAGCTGGAGGACCTGGTCTACGTGCGCCTCAACGCCAGGCGGGTCCTCAAAGCGACTCTCCCCAGCGAGGAGATGAAAGCCCGGATACGTTCCTGGAATAACCTGGACGTGCTGCTTTACGACTTTTTCCTGCGGGTGTTCTGGGAGAAGGCGAGGCAGTACGGCCACGACAGGCTCCGGAAAGAGGTCTCGCTGCTCAGGGCGGCGGTGAAGGCGATCAGACGGAGGTGTCTTGCTCGGGAATTGGTGCCCCCCGAGGAACTGGAAGACTTGATCAGACCCTGGCAGTCTGACTCCGCCACCATTCTGGGATATGAACTTCGGGGGAACCTGACCGAGCGCGAACAGAGAGTCTGTGTGCGGCTAGTGCTGCCTGAGCTGCAGTACCACTCCCACCTGTATTTCCAGCAGTACGGCCGTGACATGAGGTCTGTTCCCACTGATTAAACTGTGCAAGTTTTTGGAAATGCTGTTACATCATTTTTGCCGTTCACATTCTTTGATTTAAAATTTTTTAAGAAATAGAACAAAAATAAGCAAGTATAGTATGAAAAGTATAACCTATACATTTAAGACGACATGTCTTTGAATTTTATTGCATTGGCTCTATATTGGAATGATGAAATTATTTACAGCAATGAGTAGTCAGCTGATCCTGACTATGAGAAGCAGATGTCACATGACATCACATGAGGAATCTGAATCTGTTTTTGAGCATTCCGTTGTGGAACATCCTGTCACATGTCTCACAATGTCTGCACTGCTCTGCTTGGCTTTTCCAGTCAATCCGGTTCGAAGCCTCACACAAATAAGCTGCAAGGGAGTGTTGAATTCTACAGTGAGAAAGTAATATATATATTTAAAATTATTATATTATACTACAAAGTCAATATCCTATTTATGCAAAGAAAGAAAAAAAAGGTCTTGGCAAGAATCACTGATAAGTTTGGCTTTCCTAATGATTAACGAGTGAAATCCCATTTCTAAGTAATACCCAGACTGGGATCACCGTATCTGCTCTGGATACAGTCTGCCTCGTTTGTTGCAGTTCTGTTTGAAATGTCCTCGTTCATGAATATGCACAGATACTTATAAAAATAAATACAGTAAAACATGATGCTTATTTAAAAAAGATCAAGAAGTAGAAATGATTATGTTTCTGTCTATTATGCAAATGTAAAACTCATTTTGTATTTTTCAATAAATAAATCTTTATCCAAGAAATATATTTTAATCATATTAAGTTTTTATGTATTTATCATGAATAGGGTTAAAAATCTAACCTTTTTCTGTGCAACCAAATAAGAAATGTATGAAGAGTTGTTGTTGTCTTCTAGTCTAGTCCTATGGACTGTTTCCACCTCAAGGCTAATCCGTAAACAGGGTCACGAATCCTTGGCCCCTTCGATGGCCCCTTTCTTTCCCGTTTCAGATGGACACTAGTGTGTGAGGTTAAGAAACACAATCCAGATCATATGGCAAACTGCAGGCAGATTTCTCCTCAAAGAGAGAAGCAAAGCACTTCCGTGCTCAGATGAATAGCAGCCGCCCCGGTTTGCTTTATCGCTCTGGCTGAGCCTGAGGAAGGACGCACACAGTGGTGTTTGAAGGCGCTCCGAGTTGTCCTTCCTGCCCCCCGGGTGCTGCCCCTGCCCCTCCACAAAGACACAGCTGGGGTAATTCTCTTCACATTATGAGGGAACAGTCAGAGGAAATGGAAACTGAGAGAGGCAGGCAGCCAAATGTAATGAGACACGCACGTTTTTAAAACTTTCTGCAGAGAGAGAGAGCTGAAAATCTGGGCATCTGCACCTGACCGTCTGCTAAAATCTAGCCAGGTAGCTAACGGTGTTCAGGGTCCACTCAGTTCTGTGGTTATGCCCCCCCCCCCCTTCTTTATTGCGTAGTGGTTGGCACAGCAATGCTGTTTTAATCCGTTGAGGTTTCTAGAAAAATATAGAAATTTGGCAGGGAATTAGTCAGCAGTCACAAGGCACGCTGTTAGCCTACAGCCCCTCCCACCCCCCTCTCTCTCTCCTTCTCTCATCTGAGAGCCACAGCTGGCTTTAAACTTTAGCGTCATTGGTCACCAGCTTGTGTCCGGTCGCGTGGGCGGCTGTTTTCTGCCTTCCTCCCAGGTGTTCCCTGCAGATACCCGGCCCTGTCTTTGCCACAGACGTGACGTCGTCTAGATTCCCTATGCCTGCTCACAATACCCAGGTCCATACGTTTAAGATGCACATTGCTTGGGCAGCAATGCCGTGCCTAGAATTCAAAGCTGGAAACTTTACAGCCAAACAAATAGATCCCCTGGTCATTTAGCCTCTGAAGAAGAGAAGTCAACGTGAAGGCTTGTCTCACTTCCAGTCTAGCGCTTGGTGAGGATCCAAGCGCAACAGCTGCTGATCTAGGAGGAACGGTACAAAGAGCGCTGGGAATAAGGGATCGCGCAGATCTGTCGCCTGCTCCAGCTGCCCAATAAGCCCTTCCTCCGGGCTCCCTGTGACATCTCCTCCCCTCTCGTGCTCCTGCAGCAGCTCCAGGGAGTCCAGTTCGGGGGCCTCCAGGGGAAGGAGAAAACTTATGGGAACAATCAAGCTGTATTAAAGGTTTCCTTCTTAAACGGCCAATTCAAGGATATTTATGACTAATTAACTTATTTGGGAGTGAAGGTGACTTGGGAGTATAGTGACTTATTCTAGGCTAGCATTGTCTCCCTGGACAATAACACAAGCCCCTTTCTCACTTTGTGGAGAACTCTCCCGTCACTCATTGTTAGGGTGAACATAACAAAAACAAAAATGTTTATTCTCCCAAATCTTTGCATCTTCTCCAATGCCATTTTTATACCAAAGCAGATTTAGAGCAATCTTTTAAGGGGTGGTCCCTTTAATTTTTTTTAGTTACTACTCTTTCACCTCTAGAACCATGCAACTCTTAATGGGAGCATAATTTGAGTCTGAAGATCTGGGGATCCATTCTGAGTACACTCTTCATTAGCTAGTGCCAGACATAGTCTTATCCAGTTTAAAACAGTTAAATAGTTCACATGCTTCGCTGGTCTGGAACCAGATTAGGGTCAAATATTTAACACCAGCTGTATTCACTGTGGGATAGAGACCCTGGTTCATTCATTTTTTGTCCTGTCCTAAATGAAAGTCATACTGGAAAGATATTTTCACAAACATCTAAGAGGTCTACGGTATTGAACCCTCGCACTCAGGTACTTAAGCTTCCCCCGTATTCAAACACTGAAGCAGGGACCAAAACTTTGGAAACACGCTAATCGCACGTAACATAACTAAATTAATAGCTTCTCCTTTTCATGACTGAAAGAATTAAGATACTTACAAAAAAAAGGCTTTTTTTCCTTTTCTTTTTTACAGTGAAAGAAATCCAAACTTAACACGTAATGTTTTTTTTCTACGAATTTTATTACATTTACTGCACTTCAGGTCTCTCATGTATTGATTTCACAACCGGGCACAACAAATGCGCTCTGAAGTAAAATTAACTGAAATTTATGTCAAGTGGTTCAACGATAACAACAAGGTGTAGAGAGCAGGTGGAAAATTTCAACTCACAGTACAATGCTGAAGTGAAAAAGGTGCGTTTTCCTCAAAACAGCTAAACGTGGTCCCCCAAAACACATCAATGCATTAACAAACCTCATAAACACACGCATTTAAAATAAATGAAAACGTAATAAAGTGCATTTTTAAATCATCTTAGAAAAAAAATAAAGAAAAACTGACGGCATTCGCTGCCATCACCGCATGACGATTCAGACAAAAAAAAAACCGTTGCAACAAAATTTGGACAAACACTTAAAGGTAGGTTTTACCTTCTTCAGAATGAGCACTTTTCCTCCAAACTAAACTGTTAACAGACTGTACTATTATGCAACAACCACAGTTTTAATTAACTAATATCATATATTTATATTACACACGATATAAATACAAAATATAAAATAAAATGGAGTAAGTCTTCTATTTAAAACAATATAAGAAACTTAAGTTTTTTTTTCTCTTAAGTGTTTGCAACCGATAAAAATTATTTTAAAATAAAGGTACCATGACGACCCAGCAGGAATTTCAAAGGATAAATTCATTTTGAGAAAATTAATCCGTAAACCGAGTCACTGAAATAGAACATAATTCTGAACTCTTTAAAATAGTCTCGTAATATTACAGTAATGTGCAACAGACACACGTTACACTGAATGCGGAAAACGTAAAAAAAATAAAAAAATAATAATAAATACACTTGCCCGATTTCAGTTAAAAGCTACAAGGTCGTAAATCCATCCACATAAAAAACTTGGCCTTCACGTAAACAATAATAGACTTCCATGACTTTAAATCACAAGAATGTTTTTAAGTACTAGTATTTACCACTAGAGGACAGTATAGTGCGAGTCTCACAAAGAAAAAGGCCCAACATAACATACAATTTTTTAATTCACTCAAATTTTAAGAAAAGCTATTATCAGAACTTGCATATATTGTAAACTACACTTCATAGCTAACTTAAAACCTTGACACTTCTAACATTTAGACATCTCACATGACAAAGAAATATTTTTGCATACATTAGGGAGATAGACAACAAAAACAACAGTTTTAGCCCATTTTGCTAGAATAAGTTTTACACACAGTGCTTAAAGTAGGTCCAAAAAATCCTTTCGCTAAACTAATTTTTTCAGTAACCAATCTTTTGCAAATACACTCAAGCTGAGTTCTTTTCAGAAAACCAAGCCACTATATTAATCTCAAAAGCTACATAATCACACACCTCTAGTTTCTTCATTTCGAACAGACAGAGTGACTGAACAACAAAACTGCCAGTGTTAAAGAAAGCTCTTTGAGTGTTGATTTAACTCTGAGTGGTTTTTCATGTGGGACATTTTCCCTCATGAGGAAAATAAATCGACCAGTTTCTTGGAGGTGACATTTTATAGAAAAAATGTCCCTAATTAACAGTCTGCCAAAATCCTCACTCATAGTTCACCCTTTTTTTTTTCATACGTCAAATCCCTTGCGAACATAGTCTGATTTACAAAGGAATTTCACATTTACAATCGTAGATTACAGTTCACATTTACAATTGTAGTGTTCAAGTCTATTTGCACCAAACTTCTGGTCACACATACTTATAAAGACCAAAGACCCAAATCACACAACAGAATAAGAAGATTCTACACCAATAAATTACTTTAATAAAGCATGTGAGTTGATCTCCTTTAAAAAAAAAAAAAACTATACATATACTACAATATCATCCCTGGCAATCTTTTCTAAAATATTACAAGCTTTGGAACATGGAGCAGAGTTTATCATTATTTTATCAAACAAAAAATATATATAATTTATTGATCTAAAAAAAAGACAAATTTGAAATGCAATGATAAATGAATCCACGCAGTAAGCCACGGGTTAACCCCCGAACTACACTGACTGACCCAGTGCACTGTCAGATAAGGACGGTTCATCACAGAGGCCCTCACATTCCTCCTTCCCCGAGCCCCAGGAAGCGTGGAAACGACGTTGTGCATTCAGTCATCATGCAGTCAGTCGTCGCGCAGTCAGTTGTCACGCAGCGTTGCTACTGACACGTTGCCTGCGCAGCGCGGGGAAGCAAATGCAGGTAACTAACGTGCTACCATCTCAGGTGCTCTCACCTGGCGCCGCCGAGCGGCTAATCTCCCATTTCTGCCCTACAGCGCCAGGCGCCTTCTGCTCTCCGGAGTCGAGACGCTCCGCACTCGTAATCAGCAATAAAAAAATAAACAAATAAAACATTCTGAGGACCCTTCAAGAAAAGAAAATCCAATTCCTCGCTTTTCAAGAGGCTGGCTTTCCTACTGTGCATTTTTAACAACAGGAGTCAATAAAGATGAGGAGTCTACAATTTTGAAAGGCCCATTGCCAGAGAAACACAAGGTTAATTTCTGAATCCTTCTGATTATGCCTGAGATAAACCTCCAAGCTTCGAGGGTTTGTGGAGAATTTCCTCACCAGTACTTCAGGGATCAAATGGGCCAGGGCATGTTTATGAGCAAGCCAATAAGCACGGTTTGACAATACAACCAGTTGGACTGATTGGGTTACAGTGGTCTCAGAGGGACACCAATCACGTCAAAATAAAAAAATAAAAACCTTCAATGCAGTTTCCGGTCTCCTGTGCCTAAATCTTTAAGCTCCATTCTTTATATAAAAGACTGAAATACTGCATATGCATTCTTAATTCCTAATTATTCACCATAAAAGTCACTGATCACTAACATTTTTCTATGCCCTCCATTTGTTCACGAGCATGCCATGAGGATTGGCAGGAACTCATTGGTTGACA
>JAOYSI010013403.1:11996-23872 GCA_025775065.1 Hiodon alosoides | reverse complement strand
GATCACTAACATTTTTCTATGCCCTCCATTTGTTCACGAGCATGCCATGAGGATTGGCAGGAACTCATTGGTTGACAAGCAATTGTGGCAAGCATATGTGTATGTGGTGTGGTGTGGTGGAGGAGCTCCAACTTCAATCAATGGTCCCAAAGGTGGAGTCATGACCCATGTGGCCCAAGGGTCTAGACCGCCCTTAGCCAGCTTGGAACGTGTTGCTACATTCACGCATTCAACTCACAAGCGTGATGGCTGTGGTGTGAACCTGCAGCCCCAGTGGATTTCACGTTCGTGTTGGTACCTCAATAAAGTGCTTTCCTGCCAGCTCTTTTAGATCCCTAAAGCCTTCATGTAGATACAATAAGAAACATGCATTCACAACACAGGCGTACGTATCCTTCATCCATTTGCGTGCATGGCAAATACACACAATCAAGAACAAATGATAAAGCACCTTTACTTATGTTTTTCTAACTCGTTTTTTTAAGTGTTGGGCACCGATATGTAAAGTCATGTATTGATATTAGTCATCTGTTCTGAACATGACAAAAAAATAAAATAATAGTAATAAGTATAACGTTTATCTTTCATATTGAAGGCAGTGCAACTTATATTGATATATTATAGTAAGTAGCTTCTCTTTTTTTTTTTGCTTAGCTAACTTGCAAATGCATTACGTAGTCATTGTTTAAATCTGCAACACACGATCTACAGCAATGGAAGCCCCAAGAACCTACAGTTAAATATACACATTAAACAGACGGCAACCTTTCGCTGACTAAAATCTTCAATTCTCCTCCCCCTCCCCTCTCCCAAATTGACTCTGTGCTGTTACTGTTTTTTGATGCACTCCCCTCCACCCCCCCCCACCCCGGCCTACACAACTGTGCATCAAAATGTCCCCACCAAACCCACGTAATCTACTATCCTCTTTTCCCTAAATCTTACCGGATTGGCCATCCAAGCGCATTGGAACAAAGGCCTAGAGCCTTTGCAGTTGCAAAGTGGTTCCACAGTGATCCATGCACATACCCAAAATCAGAATGGGACTTGTGGCATAAGGCATCTTCAGACTGCATGTTGCATGCCGGGAAAATTTGATCATTTCTCCAACAATGTTGCAAAACTGGAAACTAAGATGATAATAAAAGCCTAAGAATATATTAATATTGTATCAAGTACTCAATATCTGTGCCCATCACTACATTTTGATACACGTGTTTTTATATATATTTTTGCTTCTATGGTTCTCTTGGTTTGTTTCAATAGAGGTCTTTTTTACCTTGGCTGGAATGTTCTTTTAAGTGCCTGAAATTGTGCACAGTCCAGGCCCATCCCTGCTCTGATGCATGGATCACGATTGATATTTGGGGGAGCTTGTAAGATCTGCGTTATCACGCAGAGCTGGGCTGACCGAGCCTGGAGATGTCGCGGAAGTGACCTGTCGACTCCCAGAGGAAGCCTCAGACTTTCCTGCCACGCCGACCCTCTTCTCTTCTGCCGGCTTGGGGCCATCTTTTCCCTTGAGTCCTTCCTGAGAGCCCATTTTGATAGGCCCCAACATGGTTTTTGCCACACTGGTGAGCTGCGTTACAAAGCCGGCCTTGTCGCTAGGAGAGACAGATTGCGACTTGCTGCCGATGGGGGATGGAAGGGGGGTATGCTCTTCCAACACTTCCAGGAGACACTTATTCTGCTGAGCCCCTTTGTAGCAATTAGATGGAGCAGAACCCTTGCTCAGTCTGGACCTGGCAACGGCAGGACCCTGGGCCAGGCCGGTGGTTGGTGCAGAACTTTCCTGCAGGTTTTCTGGGGCTTTGTCGCCGATAGCCAAAGTTTCCTTATTGGTGTCCTGGTCCCTTTTGGCTTCTCGACCTACCTTATCCACCGCCGATACAGCCCCTCTGTCAAAAGCTGGGCCCCCCTTACCTGCGACCTGCCCCGGCATGGTGTCCCTAGATCTCTGGCCTTCCTCGTGGGTCAGAAGCTTCTCTGAGCTTCTAGTGCCGGACCCCACATCTGTTGTTTCTGTGACTGGAAGTCTCAGGTGCAGAGACATACCCCCCGGGGCGGGCCTAGCCTCGGACTCGGTCGCTGGAGGTGACAGCTTCCCCTTCGGATCCTCGCCGGCCGGGGATTTCTTAGCAGTCTCGACAGCCGGCACTACGGTTGCTGGGCTCTCAACCGCGTTCCCCTCGGGAGTTTCGCTCAGCCTCGCCATCCCGGCCAGGAGTGCCTCCTGACACCGAGGCGACTCCTGCCTCCCCAGCTTCCGCATCGGCTTCAGGACGGTGGTCTCGGGGGCTGTGGGGGAGGTGGCGGCGGGGCTGGGTGGGAGCGTGTTCTCCCCCTCAGTCTCCACAAGGCTCTGCAGCGGCAACTCACTGGGGAAGGAGTCCTTGCGGTACTCTGAGTGCGAGACCTCCAGGCTGTGCTTGCGCATGGCTCCGCCCCCCATCCCGCCTCCCGCCTTCTTATCCTGGGAGGAGGAGAGGGGCGAGCCCAGCTTCTCGGCCGACTGCATGCGCTTCAGCAGCGGGGAGCGCGGCGGCTCGGCGCTCCGGGGGCGGGGCCGCGCCACTGGCGGGGAGGAGTGGAGCTTGGCAGGGAAGGCCTGTGTGGTGTTGGAGCTGCCCACCGTGTGGCCTGGCAAGGGAGGAGGGGAGGACTGGGTGGGCGAGGGGGTGTGCGCCAGGGGGGACAGGGGGATGTTTCCGGCGGACTTGCAGCGGGCGGAGCGGTACTGCCGGTGTAGCTTTGGGGACAGCCCGTGCAGGGAGCTGGGTCTCATGTGCTGGGAGGCAGCGGGGGAGTTGGGGGTACTGGAGGCCGGGGAGCTGCTCTGGGATGAGGCGCCTGAGTGGGAAAGGAGAGCATTGTTTTTAGCACAAGTGGAAAATATTAACATGAAAAATCCTCTTCACTCTTGAACATGGAAGAACGGGCTTGTACAAGAGGCTTAATCACTACTGTAAAGCACTGTAGGCGCTAACTAACATTACTGTGATCGAACCAAAATGAGTGATGGAGTGAAGGAGATGGGACAGACAGGTTTGGATTCGTGGAGTGCGCCTCACCGTGGTAGGAGGAGTCGGGGGTGGAGCGGTAGCTCTGCGTAGGGGAGCGGGCAGACAGGCTGTGCGTGGGGGATCCCGGGAGGCTGTCGCTGGAGGAGAGCGAGCGGTTGAGCGAGGACAGGCTGCGACTGGTGTGCAGCAGGTTGGACTGCTTGGTGATCTTTCGGAACAAAGAGCTCCGCTTCTTACTGCAGAGAGGGGACAGACAGAGTTTGGATTCAGCACTGTAAGAGGCTCATCTTTGATTGCTATCAAGAGCAAGTGTAGCCGCATTAATTTACTATAGAAAGTGGCGCCCTGGACTTGAGATGAAGCATTCTATTGGTTCCCTGAGTCAGGGACTTAAGATGAAGTGTTCTATTGGTTCCCTGAGTCAGGGACTTGAGATAAAGCGTTCTATTGATTCCCTGAGTCTGCGACTTGAGATGAAGCATTCTATTGGTTCCCTGAGTCAGGGACTTGAGATAAAGCGTTCTATTGGTTCCCTGAGTCTGGGACTTGAGATGAAGTGTTCTATCGGTTCCCTGAGTGTTTAGCTTGTCCGGCTGGCTGTGTCCCTTGTCAGGGAGGCTGGGTGCCTCTGCCTCGCGTGTGGCGGTTTAAGGGACTCCAGTCCGATAGCCCATCAGCGCTCCAGTGTGCACACATGCAGACCGAAGGCCGTGAGGGGGCGATTCAGAGAAACCCGCAGATACCTCTCTGGTCCCTCTTTGGCCACCGTCTTCTTGTTGCGTCGAGCCATCTTGGACTTGTAGCTGGATTTGCGCGCTGGGCCGATCTTGATGGAGGTGTTCTCAAAGGGTGTGGTGGTCACCATTACCTTACTCCCGCTCTGAACGGGGACAAGACAACAGTCACAGGGTTTAAAGCTGGCCATGTGTATTTTGCATTACCTGTGCAAGGCTCGACAGATAGACACTCAATATTGTAAATAGTAAATAAATATAGTAAATTAATAAATCTTGCCATTCTGTGGTCTGAGAACATAAAAACCTGGAGTAAAGAAATGGCTTCCACTCACTTTGAGAATGAGCTCCACCACTTCTGTGTGAACCAGTCCATGGACGGACTCGCCGTTGACGTGGGTGATGAGGTCACCAGCACAGAGCCCCGCCTCCTGAGCCGGGCCACCGTCTTCCACATGCTGCCATTGGACAGAAAGGTTCATTACAGTTCAGGAGCCACCACGCATTGGGATCAGACTAAGGTCCAGCAGTAACACCAGGACATTAAGGAGAGTTTTCCTGAGTCACATGCACGTGCTTATGTATAATATTCTGGGGCCGTCTTATCGCGTCTACTGAATGAACATGTAAGGGTATAGTCTCGAACATAGCGATGTAAGCAAGAGTCGGCTAATGAAAGGACGCTTATGGGTGTAGTAAACTAACAGACACAGTCCATTCAAACCCCTTGTAGACTCTGTTTCCTCACCCAGACGATGTGGTGCACGCTGTAGACGTCGCTGTCACCCATGTAGACACGGATGGCGCGCAGCGTGAAGCCGTACTTCTTGCCCGAGCGGTGGATGGTGATGGGGGAGCGCGGCACGCTGATGGCCGGGCAGTAGTCCCGGCTGGGGGAGGAGTCCCTGGATGAGGGGTTGGAGGAGAGCGAGCGGGGGGACATGGGGCTGACCAGTGGGGAACTGCCGTGTTGTTCCACTGGCGGCCGGGGAAGCGAAGGGCAGAAAGGGGAAAAGGGCGGAGGTGCAAAACAAAGAGTTAGGGCCAGTTGACAAGAAAGAAACAATGAACACACACCAACACATGGATACTCACGCACGCACGCACGCACACAATCACACGCACACACACACACAATCACACGCATGCACTCACACAACAGACGCATGCATGCACACATGTACGCACACATGCACTCACACACATGTATGCACACACACCCACACAATGTGGCAATAAGAGATGTAAAAGAAACCCGGGAACCTTATAGACCCAGACGAATAATCCCATGCTGTACCTGCAGGGATGATGACGGACAGCGCCGTGGCGGAGGCTGACTTGATGACCTTGGTCCCTGGCCGAGGGCTGCGCTTGTCCCCGTCTCCCGACAGGTGTTGGTGGCGGGCGCGGCGCAGGACAAGATCGTTGGTGGCCCGGGGCACCAGGGGGTCGTGGGCCCCTGTGCTCAGCGTTGTGGCTCTCCCTTCGGCTCCATCGACAAGCCTTGGCAGGACTTCTGGGAACATTAGGGACGGGGCACTCAATGTTCTCAATCAGGCAAATGCCACAAGATTCTCCTAAATCAGATTATAAGAGCTGATTTGGTATTAATGAATTTACTGTGAAAGTCCAATAAGACTATTACAGTTCTAATTAAACACTACAGTTCATTAACCAAAATCTTAGCTTTCCGGCACTAATTCTGATGCCAAGAAAAGGGTCTTTCCTCGTTCCCCTGTTCGTTTTTTGCTGTGGAATTTCTCTTGCCAAACCACCCACCCCCTCACCTCCGGCAGTTCCCCCGTTGCCCTCCTTCAGGGTATTCCTTGGCTCAGTCTGACTGGATGATGTCATCATTACTCCTTCCAGGGAAGTTCCCCTGGTCTTGACCTTTTGTTGCCTCTGTGGTGGCTCGATATCACCCTCTAGTGGAGAAGCGAAGCGGTGTGTGTCCATGAGGGCAGAGAACCTCCGTCGAGCGCCCAAGGGGGGGCTGGAGTCACTCTCTGCATACGAGGACTCAGAGCAGGACAGCCGCTTCCTAACAGCCACGAAGAAATATTATAAAAGCTCCTCATTACACAGTCTTATTTAAAATATTGTCTTTGTACGCACCAGCCCACAACTTATTTTCTTGTTTGGTATTCCCATGAGCCTCATTGTCCCAGGCTGACTACAGGTAAATGCAGTTTCTTATTTATAGTCGCCATAAAGGCAGTTGGAGGGGAGTCAGACAGGGGTTGTTCATAAGCTGTCAAGCCATATAGATGGATGATTAAAATACAACAGTCTGTGCATTCTAAGCAGGTTGCATGGCTAAGCAAAATAAAAAGATCTGGAGCTAGTTTGTTTCTTTCTCGACAAGCAGAACTTTTTGGAAGTATCAAATCCCCCTTATTGTCTTCCACTTTGAACATTTTGCTATAGATGTCAGTGCAAAGGCTCTGTTTGGCGGAAGTTTTATGTGGAATGACAATTGCAGGTAATTGCAAGCAACGATGATGCTCTGCAGGAAGCAGTTGGAGTTTTGAGTTGATCCGTTACGTAACGCAACCTCAGACCCCCTCCCACCCGCCCGGGCGTTACGTAACAATCAGTCTCCGTGCATGCGTTTGTCCGCTGCTGGGATCGCCTGGGACCCAGCGAGAGGCGCGCCCCACTCACATTTCGGGGGAGCCTGTCCTCCAGCTCTTGTCCCGCATGGTGAAGCTGCCCAGGCTCTCCCTCTTGGCCACCTTGTCCTCCTTGTGGTTTTTAGGTTCCCTCCTGGTGACCGAGGGGGCCTTCTGTTCCAGCTGGGACAGGTGCTCCATGCTGCTGTAAACCTGCAGCAGGAACCGGCCACCACCGAGAGGCGAGAAGATAAATAAAGCCCCGCCCAAACTAAAGCGGTAACCACGGCACCTCAGAGGAAGGCCTGGTCTCCTCCATGCTTGTGTTCTATTTTCCCCTCCATTACATACAGCTTATTTAAATTTATGTTTCCCTTTTCGGTCTCTCCGTGACTGTGCGTCTCCCACTGAAGTGTGAAGGATTAGAGGGCAAATTCTCTTACTCCTCTCACTGTAAGACATGTGTGAGGGAGGTGTGCATGGATTTTAGCAGCTAAAAGCTAACAGCTAAACAACCCAAGGAAACCTCTGAGTGGACTCATGAATGTGTTATGTGTTCCTATGTGGCCCTATGTGGCGAGAATGTCAATAAATCGCAGTAAACAACAGGCAGCAAACAACAGGCAGCAAACAACAGGCAGCAAACACGGCCCGGTCCAGCTGTGGAAATATCTCTTTAAGACAAACGCAAAGGAATCTGCATTGTGCACAGCGCATTATCATAATATAGCCGGGTCATGAACAAATGAATGAGAATCAGAACTGAAGGGTCCTAAGCCGTGTGAGATTCGCAGAAAAAAAACATACTCGTCTCAGAGGGCGTCACCCTGTAAGCCTGCCAGGGCCCTGCGTGCCTCTCTCCGCCCGGGGGAGCACTCGGTGCTCCCCACTTACTAAATTCCCGCCGAAACAGGACCCTCCCCCCCGCGGGCGCTGACCTTGCTGAAACGCGGGGAGCAGGAGGAGAACTGCCGAATCTCCACCGGCTCGTCCTCGTTGGCGTCATCCTCGTCGTGCGAGTTGACGTTGGGGTAGCGCTCCGAGCGCGCTGCACAGGGAAAGAGAGGGCACAGGGAACAACTGCTGTGTGGCCGGCAGAGCACAAGGCCCGTCGCTCTGAAGGACAAGCAAAACCAATTCCCCAGCGTGGAACTAAAGGGAAATAAATCTTACTGATTCGGGCACAGGGAGCCCGTAACCATGCCACGCGGTGATGAAGATAAAGAGGGTTTATGACTTGGTGCTCACTGTCAAAGTAGCTGGTGTCCTCCTCTGACTCCAAGTGTGGAATGAACTCAGCCTTCTGCCTCAGCAGGCTGTTCCAGTCCAGGTCTGAGAAGAATGAGTGCTGCTTCACCTCAAAGGCGCCGGCTGGTGGCAGAGGGGACAAAATCAATAAGGAAGGAAGGGCTTCAGTGAAGCCGGCTATGCCCTTACACAAGAGCCCGTGTCCGGCTATGCCCTTACACAAGAGCCCGTGTCGGGCTATGCCCTTACACAAGTCCGGTTATGCCCTTACACAAGAGCATGTCCGGCTATACCCTTACACAAGAGCGTGTCTGGCTATGCCCTTACACAAGAGCCCGTGTCCGGATATGCCCTTACACAAGTCCGGCTATGCCCTTACACAAGAGCATGTCCGGCTATGCCCTTACACAAGAGCCCGTGTCCAGATATGCCCTTACACAAGAGCCCGTGTCTTTCACCAGTAGCACCCCTCCACCAGGACCACCCAAAGCGGCCTGCTTACCCGTGCCCAGCCGTATCAGAGGGTTGGTCTGCAGGAGCGTGGAGATGAGGTCCTGGGAATCTGCGGGAAGGGCATCGTCTCCCTCTGGCCAAACAATGTCATCTACAAGCAGAGAGGGGAGGGAGGACACATAAAGATTGAGAGAGTAAGAGAGACATAAAGGAAAATCACACGGTGGATTTGAGGATGATCAACCAGACACAAAGGTGGAAAAAAGATGACAAAGAGTTAGAGTGAGAGTTAGAGTTAAAGCGAAAGTTAGAGTTAAAGTTGGAGTTGGAGTTAGCTGTCAAATCTGCACCTAACACATAATCTGTGTGTGCCGCCAGGCCTGTTTTCCATCTTACCCGTGATGACTTGACCGAAGAGCTCCTCAGGGGTGTCACCGAAGAAGGGCACACAGCCCACCAGGAACTCGTACAGGATGATGCCCATGGCCCACCAGTCCACCGGCTTGCCGTAGCCCTGCCGCAGGATCACCTCTGGGGCGATGTACTCCGGGGTGCCACAAACCTGAGAGGTCAAAGGTTAATGACAGCCTGTCTTACATGCTTTGAATGAAATTAAACAACAGGACAAAGAAAGAGAGAAATGTCTCAGCTAATTCCGACTTCTTGCCTTGAGAACAATGGAGATCGCTAGTGTTCACAGTTTTAGCAAATAGACAAATAGCTAACAGAAGGGAAAACTTTCACGCACGGCTTTCCGGAATGACTTTGATTCAATAATGAGTTGGTTACTTATTTCTTTCTTTTTGCCTGCTTTGGAAATGCTGACAGAAAATGACATTGTGCAAAGTTAAACATCTGTCAAAAAATCAATGAAAAGATGAGTCATTCATTTACTCAAAGAAAATCACAAGCGCTATGTCAACCATTATTTTAAAAGGACGAAATTAAAAGGGACATCGCCACACCAAGGGCGGTTATACAGTTGCCTGTTACACTCTTAACCACAGAGTTCTGCTTTGGACAAGAGAGCAGGCGGATCCCATTTCATACTGTTTCCCCCACAGGCAGTTAATGTTAAATATTGTATAACGTATAATCTCTATGACCTTTGGAATATTGTCTCCTGACTACAAAACCCCCAGGACCCCATGATGATAAAGGAAGCATTCAGTAACCAGCGGAACAACGAAATAAAGGCAGTTGTAAGATGAATTAGTGATAAGCGTAAGGACTTCAGCCAAAAGGGGAGGCCCGTCAGACTGCCTATTACCCAGCTGTTAAATCACTATGCATTTCTGCTTTCCCAGCCATAGAGCCACCCCCCTGCCATAGGAGGGGATCAGTAGAAACACACCTGTTTGTCCTGGAACTCCCGGGTGTCCTTCTCAATGTGCTCCTCATACAGGTTGGTGGTCAGGCTCATCAGACCCATCCTGGACAGGCCGAAGTCTGTCAGCTTAATGTGTCCCATGGAGGTGATCAGCAGACTTGAGACGGGGCAGACAGGCAGCAGACTTAGTTGTCACACGGTCACACGCCAGCCTGCTTCCTAAATGATATATTCAGCCCAAATCTGTGCCGCACAACAATTATTACGCTATTTAGCAGTGTTAGCCAGTATCTCCTTTCCGCTTCCTTTTTTCCCTGCACAGCGCACTTCCTGCCAACAGGTGGCGACGTCTTACTTGTCCGGCTTGAGGTCGCGGTGCACGATCCCGTAGTTGTGGATGTACTCCAGCGCTAGCACGGTCTCAGCGAAGTACATGCGCGCCATCTCCACGGGCAACGCGCCGATGTTCTTCAGTAGGGTGGCGCAGTCGCCGCCTGGAGGGGGGAACGAGGAAGCGGTTATGGGTGGTCTCGGTGGTTTTGTCTAATTTTTGAACCATTGTCGCCATGGGAATTTCATGCGGTTCTACGCTACATGGGGCCACAGGAAAATACCAACGCACTGTCACGATTTCCTTCCTTAATCTTAACGTTCCTTCTCTTCTGCAGGAGGAGCCCCTTTATAAATGTTTTGGAATCAGCGATTCAGATTTTCTCCTTAATTTGAAATCGTCAATTGTGTTAATGCATCTCGGCTCCTCGTTACAAATCCTGCCGCCACTCACAGGGAGGGTAAGGAAGTAGAAGGTTTGGACTCTTCCGACCCAATCGCCTTTAAGTGAATTACCAATTATCACAGCAGGATTGCGCCAGGCTCAGTTGTGCGCCCTTAGAACCGAAGAGAATGGATCGACCGGGCCTCTGCGAGTCAGTTCAAACTGCGGTCGCGTTCCAGTACCAACGCAGGCCGCAACTCCAGCCCTCGCCGCCCAACCACCGACTCACCCTCCACGTACTCCAGGACCATACAAAGGTGGCGGCGGGTCTCGAAGGAGCAGAACATGCTGACCACGAAGGGGTTCTCGGCGAAGGTGAGGATGTCGCGCTCCACAAAGGCC
The DNA here is from genome assembly GCA_025775065.1 of Hiodon alosoides. NCBI lineage: Eukaryota > Metazoa > Chordata > Actinopteri > Hiodontiformes > Hiodontidae > Hiodon > Hiodon alosoides. The sequence continues at coordinate 13,352 of JAOYSI010013403.1, read as the reverse complement.
TGCTGCACCTGGTTCCTCAGGATCAGGTTCTGCTTGTTGATCTTCTTCATGGCGAAGCGCTGGCGCGTCTCCAGGTGGCGCACCAGGTACACCGCCCTGTGCGGAGACCAACCGGACACAGGGGACAGTGACTTTCCGCACCCCTCCCTCGGGGGCGTCTCCTCGGGGCGCCAGTGCCTTTAACAGACACCTCTAGTCTTCTGGAAAACCGACAGTGCATAGCGTACACAACTGTCCCCCGATTGCGCAACACGTTCTGAAGCGCCTTTTCACAAGGGCCGCCTACGGACGCAGGACCGCTCTAAAAGCCTACGACCGCATACTAAAAGCCGCTCCGATTGGTCAAGTCGCTGATTTGACCCGCTCAGTCACTCACCCATACGCCCCGTGGCTGATCAGCTTGATGGTCTGAAAGTCACTTTCACAGGGAGGCTTCATGGTCCATCTCTTGCCCTGGAGAGACAAGCAGGGCGCACAGGGATAGGCTATAGTTAAACCCGACAGGAATTTTAAATACAAAGCCAGATCCCGACAAAATGCATTTACTGGCTAGTTTTTCTCCCTGTTGTCAGGTTAATTTTGGAAATTAAAGAGCAAAGATGTATTCAGTTACAAAGATGGAGCAGTTTATTGCAATCATTAATAATCCTGCAAGATCATAGGATTTAAAGAGTTCTACCGCTATCTGGAGCCCCTGATTGAACGGATTCCTTTACTGGGATTAATTGCCACTGCAAGCAGTTTATTGATTCATGAATCGTTTTGCGGGCTGAGGGGAGCTGGTATGCTGGCACCCAGGCTGTGGATTGGCCCAGACGGCAGGAGTCTCACCTCCACCTGATCCTCTTTTTCTGGGGTGGGGGGTCCCTCGCTGTCATAGCTGTCCAAGACCATCTCTGAAAGCAGAATCACGGCAGGATGAACAGCCGGTTTACCTGTTCACTGTTGCACCCTTCCGCCGTTCCTCTCCAGCCAATATTCAATGACTTTCCCACTCGGATCCCATTCAGATCCGTATTTCCGGAGGGAACGTGATCGCCTCCTCTCGGCCCCTTTCCCCCCCTCACCTTCCAGGGGGTCCCTGGCCAGCCCCAGCTGGCTGATGATGTAGCGAGGGATGTCCGACCTCATCAGGTGCCCCTCCTTGGCGTGGTCCTCCGCAGCCTCCAGGAGGTGGTAGAACTCCTCTGGGTTGAACTCCTGTCAGGTGGATCACAGAAGGAGATGGCAAACGGCAAAACGAGACTACCCAACCACCAGGAGCCAGGATGTGAGTCAGTATCAACCAGTAATCACAGGTGACCGTAAGTTTTCCCTGAATGAGCAATACTGACAACATACATCACTTGAAGTGAT
>JAOYSI010013383.1:0-39301 GCA_025775065.1 Hiodon alosoides | reverse complement strand
GATTGCCATTGCTTGGTTTTGCACTGGATTTAGTAGTAGACAATTGGATATTTTGCTAGCATTTTCCTTTTCCTTTGCTGTTTGGATTAGTTAGGATTTTAGGTAGTTGAGATGTGTATGTGTCGCTTGGCTATTGTAAACCAAATAAAGCTTGTTCTTACCTTATTCATCTGTGTATTGGACCCTGGAGATCTGTGTTGAGCCTGTTCGGGGAAGGAAAGCTGATTGGGTTTAACAGGCTATGCTTTCTTTTAAAAAATTGTGGTGTTGGTGTGTTCAGTCCCCTTAGTACCCATAGGTGGTGACATGGTCCTTATTAATTGCATATTATTTCACGCTGGTACTATCCTCTTGCATTTGGTGGTTTGCCATTTTCCATTATGCATTTTCATTGGCTGCCTTTGCCTCCTCTTACACCTTAACCTCTGCAAAACCATGGGCCAGACCAAATCAAAGCCATTGCACCATGACATAGGCCACAAAGGTTTCCCAGGATTAAAGCAAAAGAAAAATGCCACGGTACAAAATAAAGTCTATTTTGCCCTTCTAAAACTGCTGGTACATGTAGCGTAAGTCTTAATTGACGTACTTCATTACAATCGATTTCCTTACCGAACTCCATTGTCGGGAATGTAAAAAAACTGGAATGAACACATGAACGTTGTGACCGCTTTAGAGTCGGTAACTTTGGGTTTTTAATGAAGACTTAAAAAGCCCTCGAAGTGGACTGCTATCAGCAGTACCATCGGAGTTGTTTCCTAAAGATAACCCTATCTAACAAACAAAAGCTAAATTACATACTGAAATATAAATGCCAGGAATCCTTGCTTGGCAGTTGCACTTTTCCTTGCTTAACTATACATGAGGACTAGGAAGCTGTGGGTTATTTACTCATATTTAAACTGACCAACAGTAATGTGAGATAAGTGGAATCTGTTTTATTACAATAAACATTAATGCTTCCAATATCTCTGCATGTTCACGACACCCCCCCTCGAGTTACAATCAGTTACGGCTGTACAAGACTTGGTCTTGGCAACAGACAGTGGAAAATTCTACATGCATAGGCACAAGTGTAGTCACACACCCAAATAATTCGCATGGGTAGCACAGTCGATCCTAGAGGGTGTTTTCTCCCCCCAAAAAATTAAAGTTGAGCTGAAATATTGTCAACAATACAAACCCTGATGCATATAAATAAAATAAAAATATTGTAATTATTTCTGCTTGTAGTATATTTGGTCCTGGCTTGTAGGGCTGCATGTGTTTTGTTTATGTGTATATCATACACAAACAAATTGTGACTAAGAATCTTTTTTAAATTTGTTAAATTCATTGGATTCACCCTCGCTAAGTGCATAGAGTATGAGTTCAGAAAACCTCTCCAAACGCAACTGCTGGATAAAACTCAGTGTGCACTGGTGATTCACAAAGTAGGTCAAATAACAATTAAAAGCATTTTAGGCACCCGGCAAGAATTTGACACACCAGAGCGGGGTTCTGATAATTAGAACATGCTTGAATGCAAAATATTCTACTGGTGCCTGCCCTACCACTCAATGAACTATAAAAATTACTCATAAATTCACATAACAGGAGTTAAGATATGCTGGGTTATGAAAGCCTTTGAACTGTCAGATATGGAGTTCAAATTGAATGGCATCTAAAAAACGAGAAACGTTCTGTTCAGATCAGATCATAAGTGAATATTCATGAAACAGTTAAACTGTACAGTTTTTGGGGCAAAGTATTTTGATCTTAGATACTGTTGCCGTGGCTTGACTCAGACCTATAGTAAAGGCAAGGCTACAATCACAGTGGTTTTAGATACACCTCTTTAAAGTCTATGAGCTTAATAAAGCCTAGTTTACTGACACAATCTGTATTATAATGACTCCATTGATTGGATTATTGGTATGCCTGGAGGCCTACAAAGCTCTAAAAGATTACTGTGAACGGCTGCAATAATTTAGTTTGCTTATTATGTATGTAAGTTGCATCAACATGCTGACATGTTTTCCAAGATGTGTGCTGTAATTCTTCTTCTTTCATGTACCATGCCCTCAATAGGCAGAGGAATGATCCCTTGGCAAATGTGATGAAATCATCTAAATGGTCCCTTGCAGCCCTTTGAAAAAAGTATATAAGGTAACATGGAAAGCTAACAGAATCATTTGAGGAGGTAATCGACACATCTGATATTATGAGTCATTTTTCTGCTTTTCAATTTTTCAGAAATGGGAATTACTCACTATAACATATTGTAATTTAACAATGGTTGTGTGCAGATGATAGAACTACATACATTTTATTCTACTATATAACATCATGATATTAGATATTAGAAGAATCAAGACCAATTACTAACATTGCACAGTAATAATTCTATAGCATAGGTTACTTAAATTTATTTGTCAGGCCTTAGCTTTTTTGCTCAGTTAACTTGCTTACTGTGGTTACAGTGTTCACTTATTGTGCATGTTGCTCTTAACTTATTGAATATTGAATATTTAATCTGAAAAAGTACAGAATTGATCAATATGGTTCACTCCTTCTCAGCTGTCAATAGCTTCCAACAGAGGGGTGTTATCAGTGATTTCACAGAGATTAAGGACCATTGTCCCTTAATGAATTTGGATCAAGCAACTTATCAAACATCTGCGTACTTGCCAGTCAAAAAACTAATCAGGTAAGTGAAGCACTATTTCTGAACTCTTTGTATTTATGTATACTAAAGATTAACATCAATTTTCACCAAGCCTAATTACCAAATTTAATCTGCCGCTCTTTAAAGTTTCACAATTTTTTAACAATTTTATATGAATATACATTTTTTCCAATATTTTTTTTAAATCTTGGAAAACTAAATAACATTTTCTAAGCTGCAGTATATTTATTAAAATTCATACATATTTAGGAAAATACATACTTAAGAATTTCCATTTATTTCCAATTGCTTAATGAATTCATTGGTGCTGAGACTAACCTGGCAAACACTTAGCCCCTTCATGGCAGAAGAAATTTAAATATACTGTTACATCCCAGAATGTACTTATAAACGTTTTGCAATGGACAGTGCACACTGTTTCTTTAACACAGAACAAATGAATCAATACATTGTAATGTACACCAAGGGAACAGAAATACAGTGCTGCCTATAGCATTAAATGGAATGTGCTCTCAGAGATTTGAACATGCGTTTAAGGTCTTGAAAGAGCTCAACCTATTAAATCCTAATGTCAGTATGTTGACGACATGGCAACAAATACAAACAGATATTTAAGCACGTGTTTCTTGTTTGGTTTCCACTACTTTTAATCTAATTTTATTTAAAGGTGTTCCTAGCTCTTTAGAAAATGTTGTGCTCTTCAGAACGCATTTACATTTTCTGTTATTTCCCTGTAATGTTAGGCAAGTTGTAAATATAAAGAACCATCATTCAGTAGAGGTAGATGTGTGATCACTGCTTTTCTGGTTACTTTTTATAATACATATATTTGAGAAAATAAGGAAACCAGTCACCTTGTGCCACACTTTAACAACATGTGCCTTTTTTCAATGGTGTGTAGGACTACGACCGACCATGGAGAACTCAACAAATTTCCAATCATTTGTTTTGGTGGCATATGGAGAAATTGGATATATCAGATATTTTTACTTTTTTTAATTCTAGTTATGTACTCTTCCATAATTTTTTCCAACTCATTTCTAATAGTGGTGATTTGTGTACACAGGAGTCTGCATGAACCCATGTATTGGTTCCTGTGCAATCTGTGTGTGAATGAATTTTATGGAAGCTTGGCCTTCTACCCTTCACTGTTACTGAACATGCTGTCAAACATGCATGAAATATCCAGAGTTAATTGCTTGGTACAGATTTTCTGTATACATAATTATGGGTCTATAGAATTTTTTAGTTTAGCTGTAATGGCTTATGATAGGTATGTGTCAATCTGTCATCCATTGAACTACAACATTACCATGACTCCAGCCAAAGTCAACCTGTTCATTTTCATGATTTGGGTTTGTTGCACTTTAAAAGTATATGTTGCTGTTAACCTGAGTGCATGGATACCTTTGTGTGGAAATAGGATTAATAAAATTTACTGTGACAACTATTCCTTAGTCAAACTCTCATGTGCAGATATTACGTTTAATAATATTTATGGTCTGGTCAGTCTGTTTTTTACTGTTGTTGTTCCTGCCTTACTCATTGTGTACTCATATGCCATAATTCTCAAAATTTGTTTGAGGGCTTCCAAGGAATCTCAGATCAAAGCTTTCAAAACATGCTCTCCGCATTTAGCTTCTCTGATAAATTTTACTATTGGTTGTTTATTTGAAGTTATTCAAAGCAGATTTGATAATTCCCATTTTCCATCAGTTTACTTTTTTATTTTTTGTCCAATTTTAAATCCTATTATACATGGGGTAAAATACAAAAAAATACGAGTGGTATTTAAAAGGTTACATACAAGAAAGGTAACTCAGCAATGAACAAACGCTGTATTGTTTGAAATCTTTGCAGACTCCCACTTACATTTAGTTTCTCTTTAGTACTGTTTTCAGTTTCACAATTAGAGCTGCTCCATTTTAATATAGAGGCAAACCCATTTGAAAAAGTGGTAAACCAAAACATTGCCTCAATTGTAAAAATGAGCAACAACAGTAAAATTATAGTGAGGCAAACAAGATTATAGATGCGGGATGAATATCAGAAAATTTAAATAGTCTCCAACATGCTTCTAAATAAAATTCTTTAAAATTGTCTTCACAAATAATTATTTTTGTTTCTGTAAAAACTTCTTGCTCCAAATGTGGAGACTTTCTTCATATACAGTGTTTACAAATGCGGTGACTCACAGAAGAGTCTGCAGGAACCCATGTATTGGTTCCTGTGCAATCTGTGTTTGAATGAACTGTATGGAAGCTTGGCCTTCTACCCTTCGCTGTTAGTGTACATGCTTTCAAACATGCATGGAATTATGACTAAGTCTATGATTGACATTTGAGGTTACTTTCCTGTGCAACGCTGACACGTTTAAAAGTAAAATAGAAATGCTTCAGTTACAAATCATGTGTTTGCAGTTTCATTTCCTTGTGGTAACAAGAACAGTGAGAAGAGAAAATGAATTCTCGATTGGAAATTGGCTATTCTGTGTGGTATAAAACCAAATAATCAATCAGAGTGAGGTTGTGTCAGACATGTCAATCAAACACTATGGGCTGGGTTTTCGGACTGTGAAGTTGACGAAAAGGCAGAAATTATGCATGGCGATACCTAACAAATCAATATTCCAGCTCTGAAGGGATGCATAGGCATTGGAGCAAAGTCTCAGTATTAAAGTTACAGCGCAAACTCAGATGAGTGCTAAAGATTAGTCTCTTAAGCCTCAACCAGCGTTGAAACAATACCAGACCTTGTGACATCTACACTGTATGGCGGTTGGGGTCCAAAGATAGTCGTCAATCATTGTGTGTGCAATGTGAATGTCTCCAAAGAGAGCTAACTAGGCTAGCTACTTCACTTGCAAATGTAGCAACTGTACTACAAGCAATTTTGCAGCGCTTACATACTGAAAAAGTGATTTTGCTGGGATGTAACACATGGCAGTCATGACAATTTTCAAGTTAGCTTGAAGTTCGTAGTCAAGGAGAACAGTACCTTTAGAATATCCCATTCTTAATATTCACTTATCAACCCTGTACAAGTTGTTTGCCAGTGAGTGTTGATGCCATAATCCTCATTTCGGTCCTGAGCAAGACGCACACACACACACACACACAATCACTATCTTGTCACTCATCCATTCAGTACAAGTCAAGGTTTATCCTCCAACACAAATTCCCTTGTCAATTAACTGTTACATCAAGTGAAAGAGCATTGTGGACTTCAGACTCCTGCGTCTAAGTGCATACCAACTACACTGTTCTGCAATATGAAAGAGTCGTGGGTTTCTGCTGGTCAGCGGGCAACTATGTTCAAGAAGTTATTCTGAGCGTCGCTAATCAGTTTCAAATTGATCTAATAGTAATTATTTTGATTTATGTAAGCAATGCAGTGTATCTCTACAGCCTTTTCCATTCCAGGCTACCACACCTCACTACTGAGAGGTTCTGTTTTTCCCCACTATGCTCCAATGTCCTACAAGGGCCTGTGCCCTCGCATTGAAATGCTATCACAAGCTGTTATGAGGGGAACAGTTTTTTTCTTTTACTTTCAGTTCATTGTTTTGATACAGGATTCTACAAGCCTTGTTGCTTACCCAGTGTTGCCGACTACTGCCTACGTGTGACAGTCCAGATTCATAGTCTCATCAAAAAACAGATAAAGTAGTGTTATTGTCTAAGGATAAAAGTATAAAGTGGTATAAAGTTGTATAAAGATAAAAGTTGAGAACCAGATGGGTGTAACTGAAATGTAACAAACTGTGGGGTTTCCTAAGCCTCGAAAAAGGGAAGAGAAGTTAAGTGATTTGCATACTTCAATATTTAGAATGATGTCATGTGAATAACATGATCATTTTAGGTTATGAATGACTTTTCTCATCCTGATATGAAAAGAATTTTTTCCAGGTTCCAAATTCCAAATGAGAACCCTAACATGTGATTGTTGACATGACATATATTACTATGTTATCACAAAAAATGTTTTGATTTTATACAGTGAACAGTAATAACAAAGGAAAAAGCAATTTTTTAAGTACTTCTAGTCGGAAAGCACAAAAATAATGTAACCCTATCTTGCATAATGTATAGTATTTTAAGTAGGATTTCTCTAAGCTTCACAAAAAATATTTTAAAGGTTCCTACAAGAAATGTGTGAGACACCCATGATCCACTTTCGAAATTGATTTAAAAATAATTTTGACATCAGTAATAGAAAATAAAATAAAATAAGAAATATAATAGTGACACTGTTTATTCATTAATTAATTGCTAGGCTGGGTGGTATAAGTCTTGGCAGTCCAGGAAAAAATATGTAAAATATAACCATCAGATTTGAAGTATATTCTATGAATATAAACACCCAATGCATTGATGATTATTGTTTTAATTTAGTTGAGAAAAATATTTGTATTGCTGTCCAAGCTTGAAAAACAGGTTTGAGCCTACTCCAAGGTCTGATGCAAACCATGGGTGACTGACAATGCCATTGCTGAAAAACATTGACACCATGTGATATTTTTCCATACACTAAGCATACGTGAATAAACGATTCCTCCGCTATCAGTTTACACAGGCCACTAAACAGTTTCCCCAATTGATCCCTTCACAATGGCACTTCAGGTCCTTTCCTGGTTATTCTTCTGACCAGGCAGTCGCGATTCAAATAGATATTTGAATCAGAACTTGGTGGCTGAAAGCATAGACAAACCCATAAGTGTGGTTTGGTTTTTAGCTCATGAGAATGCACCAGAAATGATTTTAAACGCTATTTGTAAATCCATTCATCAGATTACTAATTCCTGGGAAATGCACTAGAACGTCCTCCAGAGGGCGACAATTTGCTCCTGTACACGGCACTTTCTTGGCCCCGTGTACTAACGTTGTCCTGAGTGGAGCTCTCAAAAGCTCTCTGCCCCACTTAAAGACCCACCCACTAACCAGCCTCCAGTAAATGTACACTTTCACAATCAAAACAGTTGCCATTCGTTATGACCAAAAAATAAACGATTTATTTCCCTGTATGGTACCAAACTTTTGCAGTTCTGAAACATTTGCAAATATTTTTATTAAAATCTTGAAAACACAACTTTATCACTAGGCTTTTCGATCACCATTAACATTTAGTTTTGTTTTTCCGTTTTTGTTTTGTTTTAATCAACAAGCTTAACGTTAGCTAACTAACTAGTTAGAGTGTCTGGGGGTAGGCAGGTTCTAGTCTTGTTCATCAGCAGTGAGAGGGAAACTGTTAGTGGGGGACAGCAGAGCTTTGCATGCCACTTTATAAAGGTTTTTTTTTTTTTTATCTTTTTTTTGTAATTTTGTACCGCGTTGCGATTTTGTAAAATAAACATATATACTTACTTTTATTTATCTTGTGTCCTACTGTCATTGGCTTGTAATGGATCAGAACCGGGTCATGCGAAAAAAATAATTGTTTAAAAAATGGCTCTGTAATGATCCCTGGATGTTACAGTTAAAGATAGGAAAACAAGGTTGCTGGTGTCTGGTTCTTATGTTTTACATGTGTGAGTTCTTTTCTATCTGGAATATATTAGCACATGTATGATAACATTTAAGCTAAACTCATTGTTGCTCTTTTTTGTCAAATAAAAAATAAACAAAACATTGAGTACATTCTCAAACATATATATTTTTTTCAATATTGAACCTCATCCTAAACTTTTGGTTCCTCTGCTTCCTATACACGATATATATGTATAAATATATAATTTCAGCATACTCATTCAACTAAACCTCAATGTAAGCACAGGCAAGAGACCACATTTCCATGAGAACATAGGCACTTCTAAAGTAGGGCAGAGAAACATTGTCACAGAGTAGGTATCTCGGCCTAAAATAGAGCAAACCAGGAAAAGTGAAACTAGGCCAGGGGGCTCAGTGGAAGACAACAGGAGTCTGCCTACATCATACATGAGGTGTCGCAGCCTAAACGCCAGAGGCTTTCACTTCTGAAGTAAATGGGGCAAGAAACAAATATTTACAGGCGGAGAAGAACCAGGCCCACATGGAAGACAGAGACAGAGAGGAACAGAAGCCGTGCCCATTAGGATGCCAGGGGTTGATCAGGAAGTAAAAATGGGCCATTTATATGCAAACAACGGAGCCAAGCTGAGAGGAGGCCCATTACAGCACAGGGAAAAGAGAGGGGAAGAAAGGCCTACAAGGTGCCAGATTAACCTGTGCATATTCAATCAAAAATCTGGGACATAGAGAGCAGGTAAGGTTTAGTATTGTTAAGTAAATGTGACAATAAATGGTAAAATATTAAAAGGACAAGCATGGAATTGCAAATATTAGTAGAGGAAAATATATAATGTGCACTATTCATGGAAAACAGAGAAAACTAACTTCAGCAATGACTCCTGCAAAGCATGATAAAAAATTACTGTTTTGCATTTTGCTTTGTCATATTTTTTGACTGAGTAGCTACCAGTGTATAGAGTTACTAATTTAATTCAAGCCCAGAAACATTCTACCTTAGCCGACAGGGCTTGTATGGACTGAATTAAAAAGAAAAAAAATGAATAGGAGTGAATAGGACTGCATTCACCACTAGTCGCAAGGATAGATTGTAGCTTGATTTTGTTTGCGCCATTAACGCTATTTGGAAATGGTAGTTGCATCAGTAGTTCTTGAGCCAAATTCTTTCATTTGCCAATTCTCAATTTGTTGACACCTGCACAGTATTTATAGCCAAATTCTATAGATCTTGGAAAAGCAATCGATCAGAAACAATTTTCTTCTTTTCTTTGTCATAACTGACTGTTGATAGCACATGCTAGCCTATGTAACTTTTTCGAGTCAGGTGTTCAAGTCCAAGTCAGGTTTTTTTTTTAATGCTGCCAAGTCCAGTCTCAAGTTGTCAGATTTGTGACGCCAATCGGGTAACTTGAGTCCACACCTCCGGCAGCTATAATATTTCACCAGGCTAGACTAGGCTCACCAGAGTATTGGTTTTGATGCATATTTCAAACAATTTGATCGATGACTGAAATTTTCTTTTATAACACCTTTTTATTATTCGACTGTAACAGATATGGCTATGATTATAACATAGTTGAAAAATAATAATAAAATAAGCTGATTTTATTGACTAAGCATGCACTGAGTATAAGAGTAGCTAAATGTCATTGTTTTGTGTTTGTGGTAATCTGCCCATTATATCCAGCTGGGTGACCTTTTGAAAATGTGCCTTGCTGTTGGAAGTCTTGTTTCACTAAAGTCATCACTTCCATCATGGAGTTAACGCTGCATTTTGGAATTTTGACCGTTTCATGAGACAATGATGAGGTGTACGGAATTAACCTTCTCTTTTAATAGAATGATTGGAACCTGGTCATTACAGCAAAATTTGACCCTGTGATAAAATTACCAGAATCTTGATAAACTCAGGGCTATAGAGTTCTTGTTTGTTGTCAACAGCAATGCACACATCAGTTCAATAACTCTGTAAATAATGACTTACCAAAAAAATGTACCCGCTCGGCAGTCCGAAGAACCATGAACTATTTACAATTTGTAATGAGCGGTTTGGGAATATAATTGTTTAGTGAGTTCAGTAAGATATCACCTGGTTGTGATAAAAATTTGAACTCCTGTAAACTTCAGTGAACTATAATAAACTTCGGGACGGTTCTTTTCAAACACCCTCCTGTCACCTCGTATGTTCCTTTTTGAGGAAAACATTTTAAAAAGTGTGTAAAATTGTAAAACATTTTGATTCACTGGCACTGACCCAAACAACCACACAGGGGCAGAATGCAGATGCAAAACAGAACCTGCATTCTTCTAAGCCATTGATCATTCAAAAGGCCACAGGCCACACAGTGGTTCACTGCCAATAGGAGAGGCAACCAAGAGGATTGCAAGCCACAGAAACAGCAGTCAATGCTGACACAGTGCGAGACCAGCCAAAGTTAACTTAAAGCCCATCCTTACAACAGCTTCTACAGAACTGAATAAACAACTGTTAAAAAAAAATCAAAGCCCGTCTTGTTTTTAGAGTTAAAATTGAGGACTCGTGATTATTTTCTTTGCCACCCTGGATGTACATTCTTCTTCCATATCTATTTAAAAAGTAAAATAACTGAGTTACAAAAACATAGACATCTTGTTAAAAATAATCTATGGACCACAGCTTTTGCACATTCGTTTACAATAACAAACAATAATTAATAATAGCAGAAAGCTATAGTAGTGGTTTAATAAGATTAATTTGTTGTGATGAAACAAAGATCTCTGTTAATGACCTTCTCCACGGATGTCAGCACACTTGAATTACAGCTCATAGATAACTGCTGACCATACACACATACTTCTAATGGTCTGCAAGTAGCCACAAGAGCCCTCACCATGGCAATTACCTCAGTAAAGCAGTTTTCATGATAACCATGTCTTAATATCATCGCTGCACTTATTATATTTTGTATACATACAAAAATACCATGCTGAAACAGGATAGTGCCTTCCCCAAACTGTCACAAAGCTGGAAACACTGAATTGTCTTGAATGTCATTTTATGCCATACGAAGTGACCTAGCCTGAGGCATGACAAACATTAATTTTATTTTGCAAGAAAATAACACATGAAGAATGACCTCAGAGCATTTCAATGATCAGGATTTCTGTATTAATATTTAATTTATTAAGTGCTATGGGGATTAGAGTGATTTATTTATTGTCACTAACAATGTTTCATCAATTAAAAAATACACATATATTTCTTTCTGAGTTGTTCCTGACAGAAACATTTCTACCTTAAAAACCAAAAGCCTCGATAGCAAATTCTAAATATATTCATATTCTTTAAACATTAGTTGGAAAATGCATGGAAAATTCCTTAACTATACTTTTGTGGTTTTATTTTTGACCGACTTTAACAGTCTATAGTGTAGTGTGTACAGTGAAAATCACCTGTGCTATCGGTGAAATGGGTTGTAATTGTAGCTGCAGCACTGGCCAACTATCGTTAAAGCATTTGACACAGTTCAATTTTAATTTAGAAGCTTGTAATCATTAGATACCCAGGTTTTTTATTTCATTTTAGTTTAAAATGTTGACTTATTATGTCATTGATAAATATGTTGACGCAGACAAGAAGGTATATGAGCCATTAAACTCTGACACAATTTATAAAGACTCAACAGCATAGTTACTGACAAGAAACAGAAAAAAGAGCTAACAGAAAAAGATTCATCTAAATTTTTAACATCAAATAGAGATTGCTTTAAAAAAATAAAATGCGTACAGTAAGAAACCACCATTTCATTCAATGTACAGTGTACAAACCTCTGTCTTTCTAGTAAATAAGTGCTAACAGAAACTTTTAAACTCATTTAAAAAGGCATTCTGGTTTCCAGTAACTTACAATTTGTTAGCAGTTGATTACCGCATGTGTCCCACACGCAAGTGACAATTAATTAAATATAGTAATTTATAATAAAGTATAATATATTATAAAAACATTACACTGTATTTCATATCTTGTTTTGCTTTTATATTTAAACAGTTTCAGGGTAACCAAATTATTCAAATTGTCGTAATAGCTGAACATTAGTAAATAAAACCTTTTCATTTCTTAACTGTTTAGGAATGTGGTAGAAATTTGAATTTCTATGACATTCGTAATGATTTTGGGTCTTTCATGTTATCTCAGAGAAAACAGCAGTAAATTTAAACCCTGCATTGGTAAAAAATAAATATGCACCTCAAAGTTAGTTTGGTTAAAATTACAGAAACTCTAGAAATTAAGAAATTGATAGCTGGAAAAATATTCATAGTATTTAGTCAATAACATAACAAACATATAATGCACTTTAGTTCATACTGGTCTTTTAACAGCTAGCCTGAGTCACAAACAAGTAATTATTTCTAATTGTCTTAACGTACAACAGTCACAGATACATTTTAATCTTTAAAATCAAATAATATGCAATGTAGTTTATAACAACATACTAATAATACCACTTATGCTAAAAATAGTTCAGTTTTATGATCTGCTTCTCAACCTTTATAAATAAACAAATTCAATAATAATAAAAATAATTACCTTTGAGGTATAACGGATAAAATTGGATTACACATGTAAATTTGTCATTACATCAAGGTCAAATAAAAAGTTTTAAAGAACAACTTATTGGTAGTTCTGTTCATACCAACATACTATTTTTAAAAGTAACGTACCCATGATCTAACTAACAATTGTTTCCAAAATGTCAATTATTTTATAAATTATATATTTCTCAGGTTTAAGATGCTACAGTCCACCATGCTCTATATTCATCTAAACATATAAAACCCCTTTTGCATTGTAGAGACCCTAAAGATTCTATAATTTACTTCACAAACAGGAATAGTCTTCAGATGATACTGATGCTTCCTTATGCAGTTTTTTTCTCCAGCAAGTCCACATATTAAATACTAAGAATGATATGGAGTGAGTGTTTTTCTGTGCCAATGTCTGTTGAAAGCAACATCTTGGGAAGCCAGCAGATGTATTTTTCAATACATCAGAATGAAGTAAAGTTATTCATTCAGATACACAAAAATCAGGTAATTTGTTTATATTTGGTAGCTCATGGATATCGTATTGGTTGAATGTAAGATATCAAAAGGTTTGAGATGGATACAAAAGCTGGAGATTGAAAATAAAACATATGCTTGCATTGTAAAATGCTGACATATCTAAAATTCACATACATGTATGCCCTTTGCTGGCCCCCTTGTTAATAGCAATCATAGAGTATTAAAAACGGGCAATTTAATTTGGGTGTATTTATATTCATGGTATCCTCATCATAGTGCTTCAGATTGGTGTTAGTTCTAAAATGGGAAACGCATCATGTCCTCTGTCACATGCACACACGCAAGCATCATTACTGTTCGGTAGGTTGCTTCCAATGTTTGAGATTGATGTTCTAACTGACAACTAGCGCTGGGACCAAATCGAAAGTTTGCATCTCATAAAATTGATTAAAAAAAAAAAAAGTATCTTATTTCTTCTACTGGTCTCAGCCTAAGTCCAATTTTTAGATGTCTTTTTAAATAATTTGTATGTTTGTGTTGAACGGATAGCACATGTTTTAAACCGAACAATGGAACCAATGGCAGGGCACGCGCTTTGTGTGGTTGTGAAGGCTCTAGCTTTCTGACAGGTCTCTGCCAGCTGGATGTAGCACAGTGTCCCAGGACAGAGCACAACGCCCGTGCCTTTATCTGTCGCTAAGCTTCGGGGAGTTGACCCCTTCGTCATCCTCGTCTTTGTCGTCCTTCGCTCCTTTCAGTCTCTGCCGTGCAAAGTCTTCAAAGACGATGTCATCATCACTGAGGGAAGAGCACGTGCATCATCCCCCTGGTGTTTCCTTCATCAGAGCCATTGTGAGGCACGCGTTACAACTCACTTAATGAGGCACTAGCAGTTTTACTGCACTGGCCAAGTGTCAATTAATGACTTTTGAACTCTGAGACACGCATGCGCTTGTGGCAGTATGAACCAGGCCGACTCAAACCGATATCTTGAGGCAAGTTTCGACCAAAAAGTTTTATAAATGGTGGAAAAACAAATGATTTTAAAAATATGGCATGTTGTAGGCTATGTGAAGGCACACTGAAGAGATTGCTTGTTTGTCTAATTTGAAGATCATGCAAGTAGACTGGGATGTTGCAAAAAGGAAAATGAGAAAAAGAAGAACTGGCTGCAAGCTGCTTACTTTGTATCGAACTCAATCAGATTTGTGTCTAGGGGGGCTTCACTCTCTGGGACTACAACAGAAATAAGAGAAATAATGGTGACGCAATAGAACACACTGCATGAAATCAATACTATACAAAAAAGATTCATACAGTAGAAACATGCAAATTTATACATTACCATAAGTTAATACATTGCCATTATTACATTTACACAAACCCTGCCGTGTACAATCTTCATTAATCCACGCTGAGCTGGTAGAATACACCACAGCTACTGGATTACATTTAATCTACAGCTTAAAAAAGTAAGCATCTATAATAATTTTATAATTTGCATTAATGTATGTATGCGCTCTAGGAAAATAAAAAGCAATAGACATCATCAATACCATCCCTGTAGAATAACTCCTCAACAGGTTTAGGGTGCATCAAAGTGAAAGGAAGCTCAACTGCGACGTCACTGAAAATAAAAGGGGAACAAAGTCATTGATAAAGCATTGAGTCATTCGAATATCCTTCGGCTGGATCCATTTTAAATGGGAGAAAGGGGTGGGGTGGTCATAAAAATACGGGCATGATTAGTCACGGTGAGAACCAGTTCCAAAGCGGACGGTCTTTCAAAAGTCAACTCTAAGCAGGTATTTCCAATGAAAAATACTTTTAGTACTGGCAGACGATCCATTTCAACACAATTACATAAAGAACGTAAAAGTTACCTGGAAGCGAGGTCCCCCAAGAGTCTGAAAATGATTGTGAAAACTGTCACAATGTATGCCACTGCCGTTCAAAACATCAACACAGTACTATTAACATTTATTATGTCAAGTGGGTTTTTGTTGAAATCGTTTAGATCTGCAACTTTTTTGTCTCTGTAAAGTGTATTGATATCTGCAGTATGGGTGTTATCTGTGTCAGAGAAAAGGGGCAGCAATATCTATGTTCTCTGAATGATTTGTCTTTTTTTTTTTAGCAGACATCCCAATCCAAAGTAATTATGTACAAAGGATACAACAGACACAAAAGATCACATCCTGTGCATACGGGGGAGTCAGTTATGATGGAAAAAGTACTCAACTGTAATTAATTACATGCGATAAACTTACACCATTAACACAAGTACTTAAATTTCAGCTGTGTGCATACCCGCCTCGAGACACCACCAACTTCACTTTAACTTTGTAAGATACGATAATTCCCAGGATTTCCTTATTGGCGCCTTCTCTTAACCTGTAGCAGACCAAAGAGCAGTATGT
This sequence comes from Hiodon alosoides, assembly GCA_025775065.1. NCBI lineage: Eukaryota > Metazoa > Chordata > Actinopteri > Hiodontiformes > Hiodontidae > Hiodon > Hiodon alosoides. The sequence continues at coordinate 23,666 of JAOYSI010013383.1, read as the reverse complement.
ATCACTTTTCCACACACAACGCTGGCCTTGGTAGAACGGACTGTTATTGTTGAGATGAAACCAGAATATACTCACAGTGTACTGGAGGCTAAATTTGTGTCCTCGTGTTTGAGTTTTCCGTCTAGGGCCAGACCTCGCTTCTCCCGATTGTTGACCAGGAAGGGAGTGAGCGTGTATACCTTGCAGAACGTGGCGTTAGGAGAGACTATGTCGCTGTATTAGTAAAATAATGTCAAGGGAAGACTGTTAGAGAGAGAACACGGCTGTTTCAATGCCAGTAAAAAGTACAAATAATTTTTTTTTTTTTTTTATCTGAAAACTATATTCCATGTTATACTCTTTTGTGCAACATGTAATATCCCTGGCATTGTTTATAGTATATCAATGGCACAGTGTCTGTTTTAGTATATCTTGCAATGCAAATCTTTAGTTCTACAGTTTCAACAGATGATGAATCTAGTTAGAATAAGTAAGACGTGGTTGCAACTTTTAAAAAAAACATTGTTCTTTGCATTTTAGTTAATAATATACATTTAAAAGGACCGCATTATATCAGTATGGGTGAATTATAACTTACTCTGACTCCTCTGTTGATACTGGGCATTTATACTGCGCAGTGTTAAACAGGCAAATATCTGCGTATTGACGCACTGTACAGACACACACACACACACACACACATAAAAAAACAAATTCAGAATTCAGTTATATTAAACATTTAGAAATAATTTTAAAGATTTAAAGATTTATTTTTTTGTGTGTGGTCACCTGAGATTTTCATCTTCTTTACAGTCTTATTTGTATTGTTGGTAACATGAACATTGACATTGATCGGTTCCCCGTGATAATATATCTAGAGAGAGGATAAAGAATTAAACATATTACATTATATTCAGTTTTTTTTGCAGGAGAGCCATTTCAAATTCTTTCACATCCATTGCATTTATTTTGGACACAACTAAAAATCTAAAACCTAATAATTGCTGAACATAAAGCTAAATGTATTCATAGAAAGACAAGGCTGTTGGATTCCCGTTCATAAGGGGTTAACACCAACTAAATTCTACAATTTACTGTGAGTTTAAAAAAAATAAAAGCGGTAGTCATTTAAAGTTTAAGTCAGTATTTGTTGCAGGCCATCCTTGCATAGATTTCTTATTGGCCAGCCGATGTACAATTCAATCACCCAGTTAAGCACCAGCTCAGCATTTCACCTCCTTGTCGAGTGAGGCCTCCAGATGCAATGCTTTGTCAGACATAAGGAACTGCCGAGTGGTCTCAGCCACGGGTTGGGGGCCTGGTTTCTCTGGGGCATACTGGACTTTCCTTATGACTAGACGTACAGAGTTCCTGTGGGGTAAACAAACATAGAGACCACAGTGTGAGGCACAAACCTTGTTCATTGCTTTTCAGTTCGGTGGCATTAAAGCTTAATGTACGGTAACGGAGATAATGTTACAACGAGCCCGTTTACATGCAAGTTTTAAATGTGCATCAAGGATTTAGGATCTTTTAGAGCCCTATAATAGGTACACTTTTTTGCAATCCACAGTCACTCTTGGTCTGCCACAGTCTTGATTTTTTAGAAATATGGAACAAATCACTCATTACTACGTCATCTTTTTTTTTGTTTTTTTTTACCCATTATTGTTGGTTTTTGTGGGGATGTTTTTTCTCCTCTAAATTTTAATTTGAGAGGATTTGTGGGAACAAAGCCCAAACATGAGATTATCGCGCTTTTCCATTTTGCATGCAATTAGCCCCATTGTTTCACATCAAAGAGAGACATGATTGGAGTGTGTTTTTGTAAGCATGTCATAAAACTACTTCATGCGCTAATTTTATAAAGCCTTGCAATGGGATAAAACAACACTGAACAAGCATGTTAGCACGGAAGCGTGAAACATAGTTTCCTTTTTTATTAGTCAAAGAATTTAATGGGGCAGGAATCGCAGAACTGCTTTTGTATACATTTTTTTTAAAGGCAAATAAACATTTTCCCGGTCCCTGAATTAAGTAACTGACCATGTGGCTTGGGCGTGGGGCTTGAAAAAAGGGAAACCAGGAGCAGACACTTTAATTCACAGTGACTTACACCGCTCAGAAGCTACATTCATCCACAGCTGGATATCGGTTTGGCGGCTTAGGGTCCAACTTGTGCTTTCAGCCCCCTTCCCACAACAGCCAGCCAGACAGAGAGGGAGCTGTGCTGAGGAGTGAGGGTGACAACCAGGAAGGAACACCCCCCCATTGTCCAGCCTGGCTATGTGCGGGGTATCTCTGCAACACGTGGTTATTATTTCCTGAGCTTTGCGCCCAGACTCATATTTTTGCTATTTGTGTTGTGTCTAGTGTGTTTGCCGGTCGTTTTATCCCCTGCTTTATTTTCTGGCCATGAGATCCCCCCTACCTAGCATAGCCAGGTACGGGCCTGCGACCATGGCATTAGGTCGTTAAGGGGCATAAGAAATGTACCCACTGAAGTATATTCAAGGGTGGGCAACTGTGGGTCTTGACAGTCACTCATATAAAAAGCTTGCTATTTGTGTTTTATCTTTTACCAATCCTGTGATTGCATTGGATATAGCACCGGTGGAACGCCGCCGGTTGAACCAAGCCGGATTTGCATAGCCATAGACACCCCGACTTGGGTGGAGGGGAAAAGATCGACATCGACTGGCTTATGAACTCTGTTCAGACGTTGTTCCTAACAGCCTTGTGGTGTCGTTTCTGCCAGGTTAGCGGGTGGATCCAGAACCAGGGAGTGGAACAGCGGGAGTAACTCGCAACGATCTCAAATTCCGAAGACATACTCAGTGAGGAGCTTTTATTACTATGTTTAGAATACATTGCCTGAAATACATTTGGTGCATCAAAGCCTAAAAAATGCATGAAAAAAATGAATGTCAGAGACACAGACGGATCAATATGGATGCTTAAATATTCCTAGTCATACCAAACTTATAATTCTATCATGCATTTTATACTGACCAACTGAGGCTTGATACTAAAGTTAAAGGTCTCAGGGGGTGTGTATCGTTGCTATTCTAACATGGAAGAAAATCTAACTTGGTGTTAAAATGTATCTCCCCATTCAGCACAATGCTATATACTAAAACCAGCCCAACTACGGTATTACTGGGTTGCTGACCTTTTGTGGGTTTTTTCTTCAATGTTCTCCGCACAGAAGGCTTTCACTTCAAAGTCAACGCCACAGGCCTTCAAAGGGAAAAGAACCGTATATATGTGACCTTTGGGTACTACCATCCATTGTGTTCATATTGCACTGTATATGTTACCAGATCGATTTAAAAATAAGATGTAGTTTTGACTACATCCTGCATGCCATATAATTAAATGTAAACACTTTAAAAAATCTAACAAAACTGATTTATTTAGAAAGATTTTACTATTTCCTATTAACAAACACAGAAAATCTATGAATTTACAGTATGGAAGGCAACACAATTCAAGGCACCTTCCCTGTGTCCTCAGGTCCTGGCTGTAGGGTTACTGAACAAGGTAGATTTGGAGGAATCTAAGAAATGAGGTTTTATGTTAGAAATCAAAGCATTCAATGTTTAAAAGAAAAATTAATTAAAAAGCAAAAGTGCAAGTTCCGTTGTTTTTAATTTCACAAAGAATGAAAAGGTTTTAGGAAATGATTTAGTTCTGGAAATTAAAATGCAGAGCCACTTCCTTTTGCATGAAGACTCCTAACATGCATAGTACTGTGAAAAAGTATTAGGCACTCTAGCTTTTTACATAAATGTAGTCTTTTATGTTCATTTTATCTTCTGCATTAGTGTGTCAGTTAAAATTTCCAAAATCTATGGAAATGGAAGAAGAACAAGGAGTTCTGAAACAGATGGTATGGCCTCCACAGAGCCCTGATCTCAACATCATCGAGGCTGTCTGGGATTGCCTGGAGAGACAGAAGCAAGCGAGACAACCAAAGTCTGTAGAAGAACTGTGGAAAGTTCTCCAAGATGCTTGGAACAATCAACCTGCCGATTGTCTTAGTGGGCCTAAAAGAATTGATGCAGTTTTAAAGTCACACCAAATATAGATTTTTGTTTGTTTTTTTACTGTTCAGTGCCCTTTATAGTATTTATTTCATCATTAGAAACTTTTCATTTCATTATTCACAGAATTGTTTTACATGTGCTTAAGAGTTTTGCACAGTACTGTACCACTAAAGTAAAATAAGGAGAATTGCAGTCGGGATGGTAAAGAAAAACAAGTTACCTCAAAAGTGAATGGGTAAGCATGTTCTCCAAGCTTTTTAATCAAGCGCTCCTGGAGTCTTGTTAAGGTTCTTTTGTCTTGGGGAACCGGTGGGAAGGCCTGGTTATTAGCTACAAACAGGTCTTTTCTAAACGTCAGGCCCAAAACGTCAAGGTCCTCTCGACCGTAGCGGAAGGCACATGTCAACGTCACAAAAACTGAGGAGGACAGGAATAATGCGATTAACATAACATAACATTCGATAAGTATTAATTCAGGAAAAAAGGCACTAGTGGAGAAGACAACTGTGTTGTCACTTTGAGATAAACAGAGATACAATTATTATTTAGGCTTTTCAGATTTTTTATGAATTGGACCATCGATTTTGGTGAATTTTATTGTAGATTATTATTATGTAGATTCATGATAAATAAAGGTCCAATTTCCAAAATGATTTTAGCACCAACCTTTTCTTTCCTTTAGATATTCTGGGTCGATCAAAACCACACCATCTGAAAAGCAATTGAAAGATGGGATGTTCATAAGATTTCTCCCTTTGTCCCATTATAATGGACCTGTGGGTATTCATTTATATACAATAGAAGGACAAAGTATGTTTGTCTAACAATAAAGTATGGGCAGCTTACCCACAGGCTCCACAATGTCTACATGGTCGACAAAGTCCCTCTTCCCCAGATAAACAGTAAGCTAGAAAATTAAATGTGATTAAATCAATGAAGGAAACAATACGTGCTGTGTTAACTATTTAATTGTTCCGGATTAATAGCAAAGAAAATGTTCTGACACTGCTACAGTTACAGTTACTGATGTATGCTCCTCGGCAGCAGACACCAGAAGCTGGATTAATTTACTCTTCCTCCCCTTGTTTGTCATTTTCTAACCTTATTCTGCTTTTCTAGAGTGCCCCCTCTCCCTATTTCTATCCCCTGTTTGACTGATTGATCGATTGACTGAACTTACTTTGCCATTTGGACTTGCTTTCTTGAAGACCCTGAAAAAGAGTTAGAAAAAATATGTTTTGGGATTTTTTGTGCAAAGATTGTGTTACAAGTTAATCAAAAATCTAATCGCACTTCGCACAATAACTGTATTTAATAGTGTTTTGTAAGCACCCTTTTATTTTATTTTGGAATAATAACCACAGTGGCCAATATCCAAGGTAAGGTCTGCTCTCAAACAATTGGCTGAATGTAGATTATCATTACAAATCAATAAAAGAAAGAAAATTATTTCTTTATTTGGAATAAACCGCTATATTAACAACTACTAAAAAAACACTCATCACTCCTGGAGCCATCCAAAATTTAAAAATCCCTAAATTTAGTTAATGGCAGTGTTGATTCAATCCAAGGTTTTAGAATTATTTTCATTTTTTAGGCCAGATTGAGGATTTTTCTCTCTCTTTGATGAGTTGTACTAAGGATGAAACATTATTCAGGAAGATTTTTAAAATTTTTGTGCTAGCTCCAATATTGTCTGAGGAACAAGCTACTTTATGGCATTCTTTGTGTTCTTTGGACCAAGCCCTAACAAACCTGAAGAAAACAAAGAAAAAATATATAACATGGATAGATGGTGAACCAATCAAATTGAGCAATGGAGGCTTAGTCAGAACAGACCATATTGTCAAGGTCCTGTGCCAAGGGGTTCATTATCCCTTTTTGTTATTTAATTCCTAATATTGGTGTGTAATACAGAGCGCAGGGCTTTGGAAACTTTCAGGCTCTCAGCCAACATTGCAAAAACAGTAAATATGCTGCTAGCTTCCAGCGCTATTAAGTGTTTGTTTGGACGGATACGGAGGGTGCACTCCCTTTATCACAACTGACAACACACTTGACCTGAATGTGCACAAGACAACCCCTATTACAGTAACAAAACACACACTTCCCAGTCACTAATTGAAAACTCACGTCAAACACAACGCAATCCAGCTCCTATTTCTTAGTACAATTCATAACTTAGTAGCTAACAGAACCGAGGCAGTGTTCACAGGTGTTGTTTATGGCATCTGGTTTCTGAGCAGGCAATGGAACCACGCTGGTTCATGATGAAAGGGGGAAACGGCACTAATAACCTGACACTCAAATGTGTCACGGGTTATAATCCATATTACGCGTGTGTGAGGTATATCAGTACATCAGGTGTATTGGGTGCAGTGTGAGCATCTCTCTACATTGTGGGATGTGTGGTCTTGTGCCAATGTGTGGTTTATATAGGGAGCGAGTTCCCATTGAGCCGTTCCACATCCACCACAACCAATCTGCACAGAAAATATATACTTTCAAAGACTGAGTCTGAAACATGGCTTAAAGATTTCCGAACGGTGTTTGTTTTTTGTCTTTTTTGTAATGAGTTTTGTAATGTTTTAGAGCTATTGTATTCCTTAAATATTAGTTTTTTTCTTATTATTATATTTTCTTTATTTGTGTTATTTCAGTTTACTTTAGTTCTGCGTGTCTTTTTTTCAAAACACACAGAAAATATTTCTATAAATATTCTTATACCTGAAAAATATTTTTTAAAACACAGCCCTTAATTATTTATTTTTCTATTTTCATCTGTTATTTTATTACTTCTGTGTTACTAATAATTAAGAACAAAATCCTTAGGCGGAATGCATGCATGCATGTTTAAGTCTCCTGACCAGCCTGTGAAGTCTCAGCAGTGTGCAGGGAAGTGGAAGCACAACTTATACGTGGCAAGCACTGCTGACAGCCGTTTGGACCTGCTGAAGACTCCCCTCTCACTTCTAGTAAAATGCGTACGGCTGAATATGCCTCTGCTGCCTGTGAATGGCTGTTTAGAGTTGCTAGGCGAAATATCAGGCCAAATAGTGCACACGCGCGCGATTAAATGGAATTTCCCCCGTCATGAGCCAGAAGCCCAACCCTGGGCCGTTAAACCCAAGTCATTAAATCACCCAACTAGAATCAACTAGGATATTTCCAGGCAATGGGTCGAAGATGTTCCCTTGGGAAGAAAGGTCAACTGGAGTTAAGAATGCCTTGTTTACATGAATGTGGCATAAGAAATTCACTATTTATATTTATTAACCCTGTAAACAGTAATCGCACAGAGACTGAAAGATAAAATCACAGTCACATCACTAATTTAATCACACCCAAAGTACGACCTTTTGCTCTGAAGGCAAACTTGCGAGACCTAACCAGATGCAGCCCGGCACTAAGAAAGGCTCTGTTTACCCTCTGATAAGAGCACTTTCTGCAATTTTATTTTTGTTGTATAAGAGTATAGAATGTATAGGGCCAGACTCCTGGCTTATCATTTCATTTAAGGAACCAAACAGTCCTATCACGTCACAGGACGTCTCCCCTCTCCAATTCCCCCAACATGACCTGTGTGCTCCTGGCCACTTTTATTTTTCTGGACCAAGGGCGCCCGTCATACCACCGCACCATCAAAGCTGAACAATCGACTTTGTTTTAAATTCATTTTGATTTTCTGTTATAACCACTAATTGGTTATATTATGCATCACACTGACCTATGTGTCGGGCAGCACCTGGCCAGTATTAGCGAGGTATTTTGCATAGTGACCCTTGGTTGGCTGGTGTGGGGAAAAAATATTATAACCATTGTCAGAGTTTCACGGTGCGTGTAAATACTTGATAAAACCCACACTGAAAGCATGACCAATAGAAAACAGTTGCATTTATTTGGAGAATTTGGGAAAATGGGATAGTCGCTGTACAGTTAATTTAAACAGAACGGCTGCCAACCCGATGCTGTGTTAGTCACAAATGACACGACTAGATTTCTGGTCCAAAGACGTTTACTTGAGATCCAAGAACACCATACAATCAGCTTGGTCCAACAACAACAGAGTGACAACGGCGCAGATGCAATTAATAACAGAGGACCGCCGTAATTGCATTCATTAACACTTTAAACTCATTGAGCCTATTTACATGAGATATCCCAATAATATTTTGGTTCTTGTTGTGTGCATACCATATGATAATTCCTGGAGACACCCCTTCTCTAGATCCTTTACATTGCTACGTGTTCCAGGACGTTTGCTCTATCTGGACCCTCAAAATGCCCTGCTTGTTCCAGGATATCTGCATTCTGCAACTACAGATGCTGCACGAAAGAGATCTGACAGGTTAAATCTGCTATTGGGTAGAGAATATGACTTAATTGACAGTGATATTGAGCTAATTAGACCTAGTTAACTGTGCACATGTTTTAGTTATTCGTATAAGATAAGTACACATTCAAATGAGACAAAGACAATCAAATGTAATTTTGGAACTAAAGAAAATTAGTCCTTCCTCACTGCACCAGGTGAAAAGTCCAAACATATTGAAATAACAAGAAACAGCTGATCGGCACAGAACCTTATTATCCATGAGTTTCTGTATGTACAATGTAATGTAACCCCTTGTTTCAGATAATCAGCAGCATACCTGTCAGTTTGCTACATCAAACAGCAAAACTAAAAGTACATCAACAAATGAATATTCATATGACAGGACACAAAGGTGTTTATGTATAAGTATCTTAGCCAATGTAGCCGCTTGGCAGACTCCAGACAGACCGGTTTATAATTGATTGCAAATTTAGTGTTAATCAGTGTCTCCAGAGAAAAAAGAAATTACACATTTAAAACAACCTTAACTAATGCCAGTCAGTGAACCGGGAATTAAATTCAGTCTTTAGGTTCTGGTAATAAAGATTAAAGCATATACAGACAGATGGTAAACAACAAGTTGAATCTCCAGCTGTCCGTATGTGGCTTTATAAGCACTGGTAATGATTTGCAATGCAATTAACAGACTTTCCCATCTGCTTTATGTTGCAATAAATTGGCAGGAGTCCAACTCAATTCCAGCATAAACTCGGCTCATAATAAAGAGTAGGTATGCTTCTGAAGTATACTCTGTATACTTTATCTGTCAATCAAACATAATCTAACAGTTTGCTTCTGCAAATTTCCCATGGAAATAGCTATTTTTGGACATACCTGAGCAATGGTACCGGGGTTGAAGATGTTAACATACGCATATTGATTAGTGAAAAATTCAAATGGCACAGATTTTCAATATTTGAAAGTCTCATAACATGTTTCACGGGAGCTTCCACCAAAGAAAAAGCACTGTTAAGTATACTTAAGTATTAAGTATTACTTACCAATATTCCGGTCTGGAAAATTGTGTTCAGTCATTCATTTTTAATGACTGACAATGATTTGAATCATATTGTGCAAAGCATCATGTAGAAGTGAGCTCTTTGTGATCAATAGAAAGAATATCCTGAAAGCACCACATTATCATTTTTTTTTCCATTTTGACACAGAGAACCATTTAGTCCCGAGCTCAGATTTAATATCGATTAACTTTCCCCGGACACATTTTCGGCTCTTCAAGATTGAAACCACCCGCACCCCCTTTCTATCCTGTTTTGACTGCCATTCTGATCACGAGACTTTGCTGGATTACTATATGACATTTCAAGAAAATACAAAATGTTTGGTTTTCATAATTGGGTAGGCATTGATCTCATCTTTCGGAGAAACGATTGACATAAACAGGTATGAGGTTTACATAGGTTGACGCCTGCATTTTATCAAATTGGGGTCTTACCTGTTTCTAAATTATTCTCAATCACTGATCTATCACCATCAGGACATGATGCAATTATATCTTCTATATTCTACTTATAAAAAGAGAAAGCTCTGGTCCCAGATTTGTCAGAGATGTTCCTAATTTGTTCTGCAGTTCTTCATCAACATGTATGCGACGCGTTAATTTAACGGTAAGATGTTCCTTGTTTGTTCGTGACTGTTCGTGGCTCATCAAAGTGACTGCTAATTATCCCGTCACCAGCAGCAGCTGGGAGAACTGAATTAATAAGCCAACAGGGATGGAGGTGACCATGCATTCATATTTCTGAGCACGGGTAAACTTGGAATCAGGTATAGAAAATGCAATGTAGCGTCACCTTCATCAGCAAACATTAATCTAGTTCTTTGGGATTATTCTGAAATTTTCTCAACCAGTGCCTTTTCTTGGTAAAGCAACAGGATAAGATGTTTGAGCATGGCTTTAGTATATTTGCAATAAAAATACTATTGTGTGGCATAAAACCGGAGTTTTGATTTAATATTCTATGGTTTGTGTATACACATGCCAAGAATTTCTTGTAAAGGATTTTCTTACAGATTTGAGTTTATTTCAAGTGTCTATGTACTTTTTTTGAGCTGAACCCACCTCCTGTGCTCCACAGAAGGTGTTGCAAGTAAATGTTTAAATGTTGCAAGATTAAAATTCTACTCAGCATTCAGCAACACAGCAACGTTGCCCCTCAGGCTGTCATTGTCAGCTTAAAATTTAGCTCTTACTGCCTTGTTGTCTATAATAATCACTCCAAGTCTTGAGGTTTGAAGGCACCCTGATGTTTCAGAGGACGTGTTGTCTGGCAACAAGACTAACTATTGTCTAACAGCTATTTGTTTTACAAATTCATTAATTGGGGTCTAAAAATTGGGGTTAAAATGCTATACATTTTAGTTTAAACTAAGCTTTGTTTAATTAAGGTTTTGCTTTTAGACAAATTCATGAGAAATTAAGTCATCCACAAACCTGCTTAAAGATGAACTAGACTCTGAAAACAGAACCTTGTTGACGTGCCACAGTCGGCAACTAGATTCTTCGAATTAGCCACCACTTTAGCAGGCGCGGATCTTTTCCGTGGTTGCACTTGTGATCTGACTGGCCACACCGTGTGCTCACCCAATTTTCATTGGCTCTTAGTGATGTCAATCATTGTTCGCTTCGAATAGTCACTTTTGGGTGGCCCCCCCAATTTAACTGTTGATCCCTCCTGTGCCCCCCACTTGAAAATAATCTGTATCCGCCCCTGCACTTTATAGTTCTGACTAGACCGTTGAGAAGGAAATGAATCTGTAAATCCTGAGCAACGCAGAACTTCACCAAGAGACCATGCAAATCTGCCCTACAAATTACACATGCTCTATTATTTGTGTAAGACTGGGCCAAGCACCCCATTCAGAAGTTAACAGATGTTACTGAGCACAGATGCAAAGTATTAAACTATTACTGGTCCTTTTAAAGGAGTCGTTTTCACTCCAAAAGTCTGAAAAATGCATTGACATAGTTTTGACCTTAGTTATTAAGATGGACGTGCAAGTGAACCCCCTTAATATGGCATTTCTGAGTGCAAGAGCACTAATGCCTTAACATACAATAATTTGGTCATTCTGGGGCATTGCAGAAGTTTTCACATATAAAGACAAATTACTGCACCACACACATAAGTGTGGCATACCCTCAGAGGTAGTGAATTTCATCAATATGGTAGAAAGTCTGTGTGTTTACTTAAGGACCTAGAGAAACATCAAATAAAATAATCATTTGACTTTTGAACTTGACTTTTTAATTGTAATGTTGAAAGGGCATCCCTACAGGAAGGATTTAGTAGTTTGCATGATCCACCTGCTGCCAAATGAATTAAACAAAATGTGACATCGGCCAGTTCTGAGAGCAAATGCAATGCAGGTTCTGTCACAGGGCAATAGGAGAGTAGCAGAGCCAATTACTGAGTGCTCTTATAATGTTTCAGACTTCAGATTACAGCGTTATAGTGGTTGCACATCAGATTTGGGCTTTAATGTCCTGGTGGTCATAAAAAATATTGAATTTTTAAAATGTATTTAAAATGTTTATTTAAAATAACTTATCTCTTCAGTCCCTATAATAGGTCTTTATTACTAATCTTAAGAAATAATAATTTAGAGACATGTCTTTCGTTTGCACAATTAGATGTCCTCTCGAAATATGCATATTTTTGTTGGAATGCATGTTTTTGAACAACTGACAAAGTGGCCTTGCAAGTGAATAGAAATACATGCATTTCAAATAAAATAATAATAAGTTTCCTTTTGAGGTTATCATGTGTTATCCTGCTAATGTGTTGCATTTTTGATCAGTAGGTTGCATGTTCAATTTCGAGAAGGGGCACTAAATAAATGTTAAGCAGTGTAAACAGATAAAGTTTAATATTGTACTGTAAACTGTGTGAAAAGGATATGAGAGTCTGCTGAGAAAATCCACAAAATTTAAATACATTTTTTTTAAACCAGTGCTTCAGTGAACTTTTAAGCTATTTAAGCATGGTGATACGATCATTGCAATATAACAGCAGGAATCTCAAGAAATAGACAATAGACATACACTCCGGGACAAACATAAAGTAAAGATCATCAGGTTCCCAATACCTGTCAGTCCCACCAATCAGATTCAGGTTAGAATCCCATTTTCCGACTGTGACTGGGATTCCCAAGCTATGGTCCAGTGTTGTCAAAGCATTTCCGGGCACGTTGTTGGGAGAGTGTAACCCACCCTTCCACTGTGTGGGGGTCCGTGTGAGGAGCCAAGACGTTTTAAAAATGACTGATTCCTGATTGAGTGAATATAAGGGGAAAGAAAGGAAAGTATCCCATTTTAAATTACATTTTATGTTATAAAAAAGAATGAATTTGCTTTATTTTTGTATTAATAATACCGTATTCTGAAAGAATATCTGCTGACATCTAAATTACCATGTAGTTCAGCGGTGACATTTGCAGTGGCATTTATTAATTTAAATTCTGTGTCATCGTATAATATATGATCTTTGCTGTTAATGGCAGGCATAATTCTTATGAAAAGAGTAAGAAATGTGAGACCGATGATTCAGTCCACCGATATGCTTAGAAAAGAAGCTTCCTATAAATGAAAACACACGTTTTAATTACTGGTTTTGGCTTTTATGTACTTTGATCGGTCCTTAATTTATTTACTTTGCTATATTTGTTGTTACACCTTTTTTCTTATTTATCTCTTTATTGTTTTTATAGCTTCCCATTGTCCACTAATACACTACAAAACTGGTTGATACAGGCTACAAAAAGGAAAGTTTGCGAACCCTTTAAAATAATCTTTATTCCTGCGACCTAAAATGAGATCAGACCTTCACCTAAGCCCAAATAAAAGACGAATCTGACTGAACAAATAACACACTAAATCTTCAGAATTTCTGGCACTCCCTCGAGAAGAAATTACTAGAAGCGAGTATTTCTTGTAAGTGCTTGTCAGTCGCGCACATCGGCTCGCAGGAATTTTGACAGATCCCACCTTAAAGGACTGCTGCAACTCATTGACTCAGTGGGCTTTCTTACACAAACTGCTCACCTCAGGCTCTGCCACCATGTTACAGTTAGGTTAAGCAGCCCCAAATACTTAAGATCCCATCACTATGCTTCATAGCTGGGATGAGGTTGTGATGTTCAATTGTTCAAAACAGAACACTCTTCCAATAGCCTAAGGAATCACCCAGGCGGCAAATTACTTTTGATGCTTTGTGAATTGTAGTTCTTTCATTTATTTTCTTTTTTTTATGGGGTTGTCCGCTCCCAGAGCAATGAGTGTACTAACATGCATAATTGTTCATCTTAATGGTTAAGAATCTGAATATTTCCTGTCAGTGGTTACATCAAACTTCATGGCATCAGTCTACCATGAATCATGGATGGTATAGAATTTTTAAAACTTTTAACACACTTTTCATGATTTTGAGAGATGACAAAAATCATGGACCTGCTGCCATTACTTGTCACTATCCTTTCACTCTGAGAGACCAAAGCTATGGTCCTGAGGAAAGACTTCACAGTGTAAATTTCTGATGGCAACCACACGCATGTGCCAACAAAGAGAGTTTAAAAGGAGAAAAAGCAGACTTTAATGGTCATTTGTTTAATATGTTTGGTATAGTGTTTTCCCCAAAAGGTATGTTTTGGTTTCTGTTAATAAATTGTATTTTGTTTTAAGTGTTTAACCTGATTTAGTTTTGCCATGCCAAATAATAAAACCCTGCCCCCTACCCTCTGCCAGGTCCCGGATCAGGCTCACCCAGACATGCCATAGCATTAATGATGTTAAAAGAAAGTGTGCTTTCAAAAATCAAATATTCAAAGATCAATGCACATTTCCTCATTATTAGGAGGATTGTGCAGAGTGCTGCATAAATACAGTGTAGGGGTTGGAATCCACATAACATTTCATTACCCTCTCATTAATGCTAGTTACATTTCTATACACTCATCATAAACATTTGGTGTGTAGTTTTTAAATAATTAGCTGTTCAAAGGACACTATTCACAGGAAAACCTCAAACACAAAGACTCTATGCTTCGTTCATAATCACATATTGAGAAAGTTTGAAAAAAGAATGGAGCCATGCACAAATTCAACACAGTATACAAAAAGCTCTTTCAAATGTAACGATTTAAATTATATATATATATATATATATATATATAACCAATAGAACGGTTATAATAAATTATTGTATTTGTAGGCATTTCTTTGGAACACTTCCTTGCAATTAATTTCCGAATAAGACTCATGGTAAAATGTAATGTTAATGAAGAATGCAAAAAATGTTTCAGTTCCCCTTTTCCCAACCGAGTCCACCAGATATTAAACTTGTGCTAAGTCAACCTGTGAATCAACCGTTCTTTGATGTGCTGCCTCTTCCTAATTTGTTCGATTCGGAATCAATCAGTGATGAGGATCTGAAAATTTTATTGTTCATTACCAGACCTTATCAGTGAAATATTTGCTTAAATTTGTGTCAGATGAACATTTATAATTTACTGGTTTATAATTAAGATGTCTGCCTTAGAGGGCTAAAAGTGCAAGTGAGCCTATGTGAGATACATTTTCTTAAAGGAAAAATAATAAAACTGGAACATTGTTTCTTAGTTAAAAATGTTTCTTTGGAAAGTGTGTCACTAATCTCTGTACGAAACAGTTTGGCATCTTAATCGCCAAGAATGTACACAATAGACAGTGGGTTTAAACGTAAACATTATTTTACAACACTTCTTGGTGGAAACTTGGACTAAAACCAGCTTTAGAGTACTGAAAAACTTAGCAATGGTTTCCACATTGTACCAGAGGTTTGCTGTCATTCGAAGGGTAAACCACTTTCTGTCATATTATTTTCCTTTTCCCTGTAATGATTTGTTGAAGAACAAACTGATGGGAATGACAAAAGTGTTAATTGCCAGAGACCTTACATATAAAATAGCTCATAATACAACTTAAAAGCAGATGCTTTCCGTCAAACTTTGTGGTACAAGGGAAGGTAGATGTTGGATTTGAGTGCTGATCAAAGCAAATCTTTGATAACCCCATTTAATAAATATGTATTTAATATTGTTTTCTTTAGAAGAAATGTTATACTTACAGATAAAAAACGCTAATAATAAAATGTTATTAAATGTATTGTTTTAAATGTTACTCAATATAATTAGCATGTTGTGTACTTGGCTTTACATCAGGGTAGTTATTATATTTATATTATATTTGGAGTGCATGCCAGTTCTGTGCGAGACCAAAACAAACCAAATGTTCAAGTGTGATAATACAACTACAAAACTTTTAGCAAATGAAGCCTAATTATTGAAACGAGACCCGCTTTCATGTAAGTCAGAGGACTCTGAAATAATGGGTATCAATCCTTTGGTTGAGGTTAACTAGACGGCTAGCTTTGGTGTCTCCGCCAGAAAACCAAATGCCAGAGTAAAGATAGATTTTTCTAAAAGTGCACAAAAATTTTGCATTAATTAGACGTTGACCCTAAAACCTTATGATCAGTGAAAAACTGAAGACGGGCAATTTATTGACATTGGTCGGAGACTGACTAGCTGTAAGTATAACATTTCTGCAGTAATGTCAGTAGCTTTTAGCAGGGATCAATAAACCATTCAACGCTCTTAATATGAAGTGATGATTGAGCCATTTAAATCCCCTGTCCCATCCAAAAAAAACTGAATGGATATTTCAATGAAACATAATATAATATTGTATCTTTATACCCAATTTTACATTGTAAACATGTCTTGTATCACCATTAATTTTTGTCATTAAAAGTTGATCATTCGTTCATTCTGCTATAAGAAATATAATATATATGCAACAAAAGATGGGATTCCTTCCTGGTACATGGATTTGCATGGATATTAAAAAACGCTGAATAGAGTCAATAGTGACACTGTAACTCACACTAACTGCACACTGAGTTTATATAGCACAAAGAAAGCACAAGTAAGCACACTAGCCACTGTTTCACACTTTTGTAAAACCTGCTTAATGGATTATGCAGAATAGATTATGAACAGAAAATTAAGGTTACGTACTGTGTTCCACTCACACTCATAAGAAGACTTCGGAATTTTCATGATTTTGGATTGAATGTAGATATCACGGCCACGTTATAGTATTATAACGACATGGTTGTTTTAACTGTTTTCTGAAATGCATCTGATTTCTGGCCATAAGGTGTTTTCATAAAAACAAGGTGCCCCCTTTCATTGCTATCGGCATGCACAATGCTTTTAGATAATCGGTCACATGTAAACCAATAAATATATCGCTACATTTTACTGACATTTTAAATAAAAGTAAGTTGCAATAATTCATGGTAACCACTGTAGTTTCATGGACATATTTATTTCAAGTCTATGCCCCACAGGATTGTTTAAAAAGTTCACTGCCATATATGGAAGTTATTTATTATTAGATTTGGAGAGAAGGAAAGATTTCTGGTTTTCCTTTTGCGAACGCTGGTAATGTATCTCAAGAAGCACAATTTAAACCAACTGCATTCGTAGATACCACATTTTTTACCTTAGCGTTTCACGTGAGATTTACTGTGCTTTATTTTTGTTGTATATCTATACTTTGTCTAGAAATGACTTAGGTGTACTTTCCTGTGGTGTATATTATGTCTGTGCTGTGAGTTTCTGTCAGCTTTGCATGGCGGTGCACTACCAATGAGAAAATTAGTACACTTTCTGGCGTTCATTTATATCCCGAGTGCTTTGTCCCCTTGGCTTACTGAGATTAGCTCTTCACAAAGTGCCTGAAGAAGGTTTGATACCATGATAAACATTTCTCATTGAGAGTATGTCTGGGAAAATATACTTTAGTGTGTCATATCCAACACCTATATATTTGTTTTTCTGCTTTACACCTTAGGCATCAAAAACACTTGCTCGCCCACACTTTTCCCAAATACACCACCAGAAAAAAAGACACAAAAAACCCCACCCTAGGTCAGTAGGGTGCAAGCTGGTCCCAGTGAAAGATAACCTTGTGACATCCATTTTTCATCTGGATTTATTGCACCACATCCGATATTTATTCCAGGGCGGAACAAGGACCCTACCAGTGAGCGCTGAGCTAAAGACTATTTTGGCGAGTAGACGAACACAAGGTGACCAGTGGGGGGTTTCTGAGTGGGCATATTGCCATTTCCAGTGGTTTTCCCATGTTTCCCATTTTGACCACTGTTGTTTATCACCTCTTCACTGGATAGGCGCATTACCCTCAGGCCACATACAGCAATACCTATTAAGCATGCTTACAGCAACTCGGCCTCCAACTGCTGTCAATAAATCTTCTTCTGCTTTAGGACCAAAATGCAGTCTGAAATTCTGTGTATATATATATATATATATATATATATATATATATATATCAGAGTTACCACTCTTGGTTTGGTTGGGCAATGACAGCCCACTGCCCAGTCTCCACCCACATGCCATGAGAAGGATCACTTGTTCCTGCATTATTTTGAGAGGAAGTTTTCATGTGTTTTAATCCCAGGAAACCTTTCATTGCCTCTAACACAGCACGATGGCTTGGATTTGGTCAGGCCCCCTCTTGCACTCTGAGCAAGCACTTAACTGAGTGCCTAATAATTACAATGCTTAGGAACAGACACTGAGATTAGAATATTCGTACCTTCAACCATCAAGCTTGTTTCTAGGAATGCCCTTTTATCATAATCTTTCCAGTGATTCAAATTACTCATGATTCTGGATTCATGTGGCTTTCTAAATTTGACTCACCATGGAAAGTTAAAGGCCATTGCATTAGCATCGGTTGTGGGATAGAGTTTGCAGCCTCAGTCAGCAGTCTGCATTGCTGGTTCTACCTTGACACTTATCTTGACACTGTTACAGTGGGGATCATTCTTCTTCACATCTCTTGCATCTGTTAACACCCCTGTAGTGTGTCCTGGGCCTTCCAAGTGACCGATTGCAACACTTCTGTGTCTTTGCTTTACAGGTCAGGCAGCAAACAACAGTTTCCACTGCCAGCCCACAGTTTATCTAACCACCACACCAAAAAAAACACAATGACAAAGAACAGATAGCTTCGCCTCCAGTTGTTTTCCATCACTCCCAAATGGAACATCCCAAACATCACAACATAGGAATAAATGTTGCACAATACAAAACAGCTGCTTCCTGACCTTTTTTCGGACCCTATCTAGTCTTTTTTCTTCTTCATTTTTTTACCAAATATTCAAATCAGATTTGGGTTCATATCATTTTATCTTTCTGTGATTAAGAACGTGAACATAAGGTAATTTAATTAATGTGGCTTTACAGAGCATATGCTCTTACACAAGTAAGTTCACAGAAAAGAAATAAACTAATGTTCTACCTTTTTAAAGGTAAATATCTGATGTAGAACTCACAATGACAATAAAAAGATTTTGAGTTTGGTGGGTGCTTGAACTGGAAAATCAGTATGCATAACATCACCTATTATGATGACTAATGTAAGATATTTTCCATTGCATCGTTCATGTAAACAGTGTATGACTATAACAAACATAATTAAATTCTATTAATTTATTCTATTAAACCCTTATTTGATGTCCGTTTTTAGCTTTTCTGTGCCTTGCCTAAATTTATCGGCTCACATGAAACACTATGACATTATGAAGAAAGAAAACAGGGATTTAATCACTCAGCTTAGTTTTTTCTGGACGCACATCAAAGAGATAAAATTCACAAAGGGGTGATGCACTTATCAAAGGACAATTGGGCTGAAATATGAGTGAGTGCTGAGGCTGGAATTTATATCTCTATTTTTCTCTTTGATCTTTGTCTAATTATTTTAATCTGTTTCATGTCAACCTGTCAACGATGACAACATTTAATACGTCATTTGGATAACATGATGTGAATCAATATATATTTACTGTGATAGAGGTAGTCTATGCAAGAGATAGAATTGTCCCAAGAAATGCACGATAAATGTGGTATTAAATGTCATATTATAGGAACAGATTTAAAAAATGAGAGCTGTTATATGGCAATGGTCATCATCTTTATGGGCAGCTATGCTGAATCGTGTGTCTGGGTGACACAATACCTAGAGATCCTTTTGTTTTTTTGTTTTTTAATCACAGAGTGCTGTCGTTCTGACATGCATTTCACTTCATGTGACACCCAGTCGAATACGAGCACTTCATGAACAGCTTTCACCCCTAGCAAAGGAGTCTCCACATGCCTGGGTTTTTCTAAAAGAGCCATGGAAAAAGCAGTTTCATTAAAGTCACTTAAATATACCCACATATGACAAGTGAAACGTCTGCTGCAAAACCAGGGAGAAGGCTCATTATGAGGGAGACAGCTGCTTTGACATCTCAATATCACATACCACCTTTAGGCTGGTCAGAGACATTGACTGAGACTCGTATTTCAATCATGTTTGGTATTTGTGTCGGACTACAAGCACTCCATGTACTAAGATTTATAGACCAGGTCTTCGTGAATAGAATTGATTAGACATCCTACAAGATCAGAACTTTAAAAGGCTAAATGAAGCAAAACACAAACCATTTCAGTCACTTATTGTTTATGTATCTTAAAGGATTCAGGCATGCAAGATCACGTGAGTACTTAACTGTTCATATGTCACCCCAACAAACAATTAAGTTTAAATGGACAAACCTGGCAATTTCAGCAACCATTAGACAAGAAGTTGGCCTGATTTTATATCAGATCTCCTCCACTACTCTCTATGTAAAAACAACCAGACAACATGTAAATATTAATATTACTTATGAGGCCACACCTTCAGCAAAGCAAAGCACTTTAATGATGGGGAGGAGGCTGACATTAGCTGTGTGTACACACTGTGTGCCTGACATTTATGAAAAGATTTTAGTGATTTCTTCAGCACAAAACTGAACATCCCTAATAAAGCCAGCCGAGGCATTTTCACACACAAATACTGCAAGCACAGGCAAACAGAACAGTGATAAAGCCCATAAAACACAGCATCGCTGCCTTTGTTATCATGACACCAGTAAAAACACAATTGGCCACAGCTTTGATAACAGCCATCGCCACAACTGGAGTGCTTACCTCGTGCCTCTGTCACCCATTGTGGGAATCTGTGTGCAGCTGAGTCCGAGCTTCCTTTTCACGGGGGACTGGAGTGCTAATGCACAGAAAAACGTGAGAGGGGGCTCTCACTCATGCAGCCTCGCCGCTTGGCTGTGGGAGTGCAATGAGCGTAAGAGGTGTTTCCTTCCTGCTGAATCAAATTTTTTTTTTTTTTTAAACAGAATTTCTAATGTTGTTTTAACAAACACACACACACGCAAACAGACAGACAGACAGCAGGGCAAGTGATTCTCTCTACCCTCCACCCCCCCACCCCCTCCCCTTATTTTCAATGTGGTTGTTGTTGCAGCGATGAATTGTGGTGCAAATCCAGACCAGGAGATTACAAGTACTGTGGGAGTGAGAAATCCTGAAGATCGCTTATAATAGGAATCTTTCATCCGTTCTCTTCCACTGCTCTGTCTTCCCCTTTCGTTCCCTCTCTCCCTTGATCTGTGTGTGTGTGCGTGCGAGAGTGCGAGCGTGTGTGCGAGTCACTGAGTATGACTATGCGCGTGTCGCTCAAGTCTGAACTTGTTCTTGCACAGTTAAATACTATGACATGACTGAGCAAGGAAAAAATGCATTAACGCTGATCAACTGCTGATCATTAATGTGGACTGGTGACAAAAACCTTTTCAATGCATGTTTATTCTAAAATAATTTATATATTTTCTATGTTTTATGTTGTCCCAGCAAACAATTAATTAAAAACTTAAACCGTCATGGGAATTTCTAATTACGTGCATTGCACAGATGGTTGACTACCACACATTTGTGAAATACGTGATCAAAATGTTAAAGTCCTCTTTTCAAATTCATAATTACATAACTTCCTTTCTACTGCATAAAAGAAAACACAATTGCACAGGCCACCTATGAGGCCATTTCAATCACATAACCATTAATTTCACCTGTTCTGTCAAATTATCCACAAAATTCTGAATTTTTATTTCTGAATAACCTAAATTCTGGAAGCCTTACACATACATGAACATAATTAGGTTTGATTTACAGGGTAACATTATAATGCTATTACATTATAATCATATCCCACAAAATCTTTTAAATTTGATCCAATGTTGTTGAAATGAGTTGTCATAGAAGCAGAAGCAGTTACGCACAAGACTATTAAATAAATAAATAAATAAATACAAGCAACCAGGTCTGGGGACAACTGATGATATCCCAAAGAGAAAAATGTTGAGGTTCTAATCACCCCTGGGGGACACTGTGCCTAGGACCACACTACCCTTCAGACCAAGTTCTCCACTATGATAGACTGTGATGGAAACTTCTTGTTTTGCCACATGTCTCCACGCCCAGACTTAGAAAGGGGAGTACCTAAATGGCATAAATATTTAGCCCTTCACTAGGTTCTGTGGAGACTGCTGTAACAGAGTACTGTAACAACGAGATTGCTGTAACAATAATTTAATTAAAACCTTCTCTCTACAAAACGCATCCCCCCTGACTTGTGTGCTACAATCCAACAACCACTATGTGACTGAGTGTTGGGCTGGTCCAGTGAAAGCCCTAGGCAGTTCAGGGTCTGAGAGCGCAAGGCATCCAACACAAGAAGGGTTTATTCTAAAATAAAAGATGTGTGCAAGCAGATGCTAAAATATTTTCTGTAAACTTTACTGCAAAAATTCTACTTCATCTCCCCCTCTCTCTCCTGGCGACACCGCTGTCTATGCCCCAACTACTGGCTGACGAGGGGAGTGGAGCCAGGTTGTGTTGGCAATCAGAGGCTGGGGATGTCCATGTTGCTGTAGCCCGAGCAGGTAACTGGTCCTGGGCCACAGTCCACAGCGCTGCACCAAATGCTTGCTAGTGTCCTTTCTGGGTCGACTTGCTCCGTCGGCCTCTCATGGCTCCACAGTTAACTGTCCTGTTGTCATGGAAACTGCTTATCTTACCGTTTGTTCTGGGTTGTCAGGCATCGGGGGGAATGAGTGAAAAATGGTTTGTGCTGGGCTAAACACAGTCTGTCACTTTGATCTGTACATAGTTACATTAATCTTGTGAACTCTTTTTTTTCTATATTAGTCAGATGAGAAGAATTCAATTAGATAACAAAATGCAATGAGAGTTGCTGATTCAATATTCTGGCAATATAAAATCTAACTTAATATTTACAAAATAATTCAATTTCAGTTTTTTTAACACTGCAGGGATGATCATATCAAGTAATTGATTTTATAATAGCATTATGATATTTTACAATTGTTTCTCACAGTATAAGCCAGATATAAATTCTAACTGTGCCTCTGACCCCATTGAATGCAATAAGGGAACAGCAGAATCAGTAGTTGTATGTAACACACCACCCTGTGTAAAGGTAATACACTTACTTGCTCTCGTTACCATTTTGGTCCCAGGAGTGGTGGATGCCAGTACAGCCCATCCTGTGGACTGCCTGAGGAACAGCAGTTCAAGTTTAGCTGTCGGGCGTCGGAAAGGTCAGTGGGAAGAATTACTGCAAGCAGCAGATCAGCGGGTCTTTATGGAAGTCCAGTGGAAATAATTAGAGATAATATTTGATTTTTATTTGATATTTTGATCTAATACAAAAAAAACAAAAAACATTAACATTTACGGATGGAACATTTTCTCATTTTATTTCACATGTAAAGCTTTTGATGAAGCACTCATTCAAAGTATCTACAATTTCCATGTCGCTGTTATAGAGCGGGTTCCACTCCTCACTTTGTATACGCCTGGAGGGGCACGGAATTCATAAGACGATAAGTGTGATCAAAGAAGGATCAGGGCTGGGAAGAGCCAGGGCCGACAGAGCAATTCCCCCGCTTGAAGAAACGAGGAGAGTGGAAAAGGGTACAGGAGTGGACAGGGTCAACCAGCTTTCTGTCAGTAAGTTGAGATAAAGATGAGGAGAATAACCAGTCTGGCAATTCCAAAGGCCCCCTGGGTGGATGCAGGCACAAACTGGCTCTACAGCAGTCCAGGCAAATGTTTCAGGAAATTGTCTGTTTCAGGAAATTACAAATTATCTCTGATGTGGGGGGGGGGGGGGGGGGGGGGTTAAAGGTTAAAAACCATAATTTAAAACAGGTAACAAAAAAGGTCCAATTTGATAGATTTAAATAATAATAAAAATTAAAATTCCCAAA